>JACGDI010005861.1:20721-43213 GCA_014898725.1 Jacaranda copaia
TTTAAAAATATTCTAATAATAAAGTTAAAATGGTACTTTTTAAAAAATTCACTAACCACCCACTAAATATTTTCAAAAGCCACCCAACACCTCTTACAAATACTCACAACAACTATACCTCCCAACTCCACACAATTTCATCCTTCAATATTCAAATATTAGACGAATCATATCAGTTAAATATTCAAAAAATAATTATGCCTGCGAAATTAAGTGTAACAACTGCTAGTCACTATAAATGTCAATTCTCAAATTAAAAAAGGACACGAAAAATCATTGACAAAAAATTTAGAGTTCTAACTTACATGAACACGGGATGAAGCAAAACCTCAGTAAATTTTGCTAGCTCTCAAAAAGGACCATAATTTCATGTTTGAGCATCATCAATTTCTCATACTAAAATTAGTACATGCTCTTTAATTATTGAAGAAGGTAAAGTTTAATTTGTCTTTTTCTATTTAAAAAAATTCTTTAAAAATATTTCGAAAAGTGTTTTCATTAAAAAAAAGTTTAATTAACATTATTCTCATTTTTTATTAAAAACTACAATCACTTAGCCGTGTATTAAATTAATACTTTGTGTACAATTGAATAGTGTTTCAAATAGTAAATTTAAATTTCCAGAAGTCCAAAGTTTTTTGACAAAGATGTGAATATCATAAGAAGTTTTCAGTCAAAAAAGAAAATATTTATCCTACGAAGTGAACGTCAATAACCCCGGGAGCGCTCTTAGATCCGAGTCAAATCTCTATCTCTCTTGCGAAACACAAGCAAAAGATCGAGGGGGCAACAAAAATTCAGGAAAGAACGATCAATATGGCATCAAGATGCGAAATCCTCTGTGAAATCTTACTCGCAATCCTCATCCCTCCTCTCGGCGTGTGCCTCCGCCATGGCTGCTGCTCCGTAAGTTTTTTTACATACAAAAGTTTCAACTATTTTTCATGATTGTTTGGCTAATTCTGTGGATGATCTGTTTTAAAGGTGGAGTTCTTCATCTGTTTGGTTTTGACTATTTTGGGATACATTCCTGGGATAATTTACGCTCTCTACGCCATTGTCTTCATCGATCGCGATAGGTTCCATGGAGACTATTATCAGCTCGCCTAGTACTTCTTCTAATCCCCTTGATTTATTCGTAATTTTGTCATTTTGTCATTTCTGTTGTGGTATTAGGTTTTGAAATTTTGATGTGAAAATAATTGGTTGTAACATCTAATTTGATCTCAAAATTGCTTTGTTGTTCTGGGGATGATCTGTCCAAGTATGAATCTAAAGTATAACGCTTTCTGAATTTGAAGTTCCTTTCATTGAAAATTTTGAGTTTTGCTTCTTCGGCTTTGATGCAGTTGATTTTGTTCAAGTTCTTTTGCTGATGTAGCTTTGAGCATTGTTGATGATCTGGTAATTTTAACTTTTATCTATTGTACAGGCAACGGGGAAAACTGGGACTTTGGGATAGGTATGGTGACTGTTATTCCATATGGACTTTCAAATGATGTGCAATATGTAAATGTTTTAGTAATTGATGTAAATAACATTCATCTCTGCAATAATATCATAGTCACTTGAGGCTTGATCCCTTGATGAATATCCTATTATTAAATTGCAGGGAAATTTTTTTATATTTGCTCTTAAAAACAGTCCTGGGGAATTAGCGAAAAGAAGATTTGTGTTTTTAGAAAATGGTCTATGGTTAATGGACGTCTCAGAAAGAAAACAGATATTCAATTTGGAATACAGAGCTTATACTTTGGGAAATGCTAAATCAGATTACAGAACCAACTATTGTATTTTACAGAAAATTTACTACAGTGTTATCCGGACCTAATTTTTGAATTAATTTCAGTATTGTGAACTAGTTAAGAATTTAACTAAACGGAACACATGCTTAGACATAGAAGAAAACTTTTGGGAACAGCAAAGCATAAAGATGAAATATTGACTGTCTATGGATGGGTAAAAAAGTCCATTAGCCTCAAGCAGATAACTACTCTAATTGCTAGCAGGATCACCTTAGTACTGGTCCTGCGGTTTGATGACTCTCTCGTTACATGCTCCTGTTTTTGGTAATTCTGTGAATGTTGCGGAGGAAACAGGATCTATGTACTTTCTTGAATGCACACTTCACATATCTAGCATTTTCCCTCACAAAATCTATGTCGTTTTAGACATTAGCATGGTCCAAAAGCTGATCTCGTTAGATGTAGCAGAATAATGTGGCCCTCAGAAAAAGCAGATTAGGCCGCGGTCGAGAGCCAATCCTGGATATAATCATTATGGATTTGGTTGTAGATTATTAGATATTGGTTTAAAAGTGAAAACTAAATTGCTTAAGTTGCCAGGTGGGAATGGATACAAATCTCGTCAGTCTTGAGAGAAGGGCCAACATAAATATGATCTTCTGATAGCTTCATTTGTTAGAATGTGCTGATGTGCTTCTGTCCTTGAGAAGAGAGACGATAGTCAAGAGTAACGTTAAGAAAGTTGGACTTGGAACTTGATTTTAGTTTTAGGATTGTAGATAATTGTTTTCACGTGGGCTTTGTTGAGGCTTACGAGTCAAAGATGGGAAAATTGAGTGGCTTGAAATCATAAGTCATTAAGACCCTCCCCATCAACAATGATACCCTAATTACCCACCTAATGTACCTTCATTTCTTAACAATAACCAGAGATAATGGCGGCAGCTATAGCAAAAATACGCTGAAACATAAGAAGATTAAAGAAAGCAATGCTTGTTACATTAAATTACATTCCATGAAGGCATAAACTAATACAGCTTCGAAATCCATCCATACTGATTAATATGGACAATACAGATAATAAATGAAGAGCTAATTAATACAGAAGAGAATATGACTACTGCCGGATATAAGTGATCAACCAGCAGCCTAATCGAAATCAATATGAAACTTTTTCTGCAAACCCCAATGACTGAAAATATTAGACCGGAAACTCGTAGAAACTCTCTAATAAAGACGGACAAATTTGAAAGTCTAGAGCAAGAAGAAAGGAATGAAAAAGAAACTGAGCAGAGAACAAACTTGAACCAGAGATATTCTTAAGCCAACAGCTGATGATTTTTTTTTTGCACGAGCACCGCCCCCCGGTATTGTTCGACCCCTTCTGTTAATCTGGACAGCTGGCTTCTGGGAGCTCATGCAACATGGCTGCCAGATGCCTAAGGTTTTTTGTCCTCGTTGCAGCGAGGGGCTTAAGAATTCATTCGAGTTACGTTCATGAGCCGAGATTGGAAGAGAAAAAAGAGGCAATAACAGGAGTCCTATGAGCATAATAGATTGTGCACACTTCATTTCCGCCATGTTGAAGGGAAGAGATGAACAGAAGAAAATATATAGTTGAGTGGAAGGTAGAAAATGAGATGCCCAAGTCTAGAATATAAGCAAAGTGGTGATAGTTGGATGAAATAGATCGCAAGTAACACAAATTCTGCAATGAATGTGGGGACAAGGGGAGTTCATTGCATTGGATTGGATTGGATTTATTTAATGAACCCGATAATTTAAATCAAACCAATCAATTGATTCGGGTTGGATCGAGTAATCGGATCCAATTGGGTACTACTTAGGTTTCATTTTTTGTATACTTGACCCAACCCAACGTGTCCCACCCTGACTAACCCGATTAAAATTAAAAAATATATATATTTTTTAATTTTTTTGTCATTTTCCCATCTCTAGTCTGTAGTCTCTTTGATATGTGTTGGAGTTTGATATATTTATTTTTGTCCTCTTCATATGTATTTAGATTTCTATAATTTGATTGAAGAAATTGAAATTTTACAAGTTAATTAGTATACAGTTTTCATATATAAAACATAAGGAGGATGAAAAAAAATAAAAAAATAAACAGGTAGCCCTGATTACCTTACCTGAACCAACCCGACCTAAATTGGATTGGTTTGGTTCAGGTGTAATAATCCAATTTCATAAAACCCGACACAACCCAACCTGATCAAATTTAATTAGTTTGAATTGATTTTTGTTGCAAACCCAACCCAACTCAACCCATAAACACCCCTAGAGACAACCTTGTTGCGAAGTGTGGGAAAAAGCACATATATTCGTAGTAGTAACCTTTAGACCTTTCTAAAGAAGTTTTTCATACTAACATGTTTACTTTCATTGTAGAAAATGCACGTGAATTTCTTTTGCTTGTATTAAAACTTTTCAAGGATTACAACAACTAAAAACACAAGAGAATCAAGAATTTGGAAGTACCTAATTGAGGAAATGCACACGGGTCTCTTTCAATGATGAAGTGTAAGACAAAGAAAGAAAGGTACAGTGGGCGCATTTCACATTCGTGTAAGCTAAAAGTGGCCGATTTGACAAGTAAAAATAAAGCAAGATGACAGAGAATAGCACTACTTAAGGAAATAGGACCAAAGCCAAACCAGCCAGGAATATGTGCAGCGGTGCAGAGTCATTATAAACTTCTTCCACGTTATCAAATCTCTTGATAAATATCCCAGCAAGCTGCAAATGAAAATTTTGCGTTTGGCCAATATCCTCCCAGTAAAGCAGGGTGCATAATTTTATTTTATTTTTTTAATCTTTTCTTTTCTGATAAGACGGGGTGCATAAATTTGGAATGTCTTGATCCTCTCAGAAAACATTAGGAGGCACATGAAAGAGACAGCAGTAAGATACTTGCCATGTCGGCGATTTACACTTTTATTTCTGTTTTGAGACATCCCAAAATAAGACTTAATTTTTTTCAATTAGTAAGTAATCTCTGACTTAAGGGGATAATGTGACACTAATAATTCTCAATAATTATTTTAAGTTGCGTTTATTTGAGACCAAAAGTCTACAAGAAATTATTATTATCAAGCAAAATGACAATTCTAAAATTCCAATTCCATAAAACAAGCAGTTATACCTATTTCATTATGTTTTCATTTTTATTTTCTATTTTCATCGTCAAAATTTAACAAGACAGTTAGGAAAAAGTGATTAGAAAATGAATTTATATTTAAGTAATTTACTTGAAAAGTAACAATTATATTGCATTTAATAAGTGGGAGATTTTAATAGTAAACATAAAAAGAGAATAAACATAAAATATTGACAAATGTGTCCTCAAATAAGGATGAATTATAATTTTAATGAAAATATGAAGAAATTGATGAGAATTTATGTTTAAATAATGAAAAATTTAAAAATAGTTTTTGAAAATAAAACCCAACAAGGTGTAAGCTTAAATTGTGGACCAGACATGAATGGATAAACATACACTGCATTATAAAGTTGCAAATTTGTTTTTGCTGCAAATCGTGTGTTGGCAGTAATCTCTCCGAGTTCAAAACGAACACTTCACGCTATTATTAAGAGAAAATTTGAGAAAGAAAATGGTAAACAATCTGTCGTCCGAAAAGCGCGCTAACTCAATTGAAAATAAAATCATAAATGGAATCGACAAGCAGTGCAGGGCAGGGCAGGGCAGGGCAGGGCATCCAGTCATTTACCAATTCACTCATGAAACTCGAAACAAATTACAAAACTAGAAGCAAATAAAATGTCCATCAGCAATAAGTAGACAAAGCACATCTCTCTTTTTTTTAGACTCGTGCACAATCGTATTATGAGCTCACAAAATTTAGCAAAATTTAACAAGTCAAAGAAAAAAAAAATAATATAAAAACTAATCAAATAGAAAACAACTGAATCCACGGAGGACCCATCGTTCTCGAGCAAAGATGGCCTCTGATTAGCCATTCTCTATTAACCAAAATCTTGATACTCTAATTTTTCCCCTAAGAAACACACTACCATGACCTCAAGAAGAATATACAGTCCACCAGCATCACCTGTTCTTTGCAGTTCCACCATTGTAGATCACCGGTAGCTCGACTGCTCAGTTCGGATGGCGTGCTAGAAGCACCTGGCGAAGATAGGGAGCACATTTTCATCTGAGGTTACAAGTTTCTCCTGCAATTTGGAATGAGCTCTAAAATAGGCTCTCGCAGGCCGCAACATCAGATGCCTGTGAATCCAAAACTTCCTTCCCACCTGGGCCAGAGCTAACAATCTTAATTGCAGCAGCGAATATTGCCTTTTGGAAAAAGTCATCACCCACCTTAGCCAGGATTTCCCTCACAACCTTGAAATCCAGTACTCCAGCCAACACAAGTTTCCCAATAATCTCACCAAAGTTACCTGGCGCTTTTGGTAAATCAATGGCAACATCTTCCAGTGACTCGGCATATATGAGACATCCAGTCCCAATGTCCTTTGCATTAAAAAGCTTCTTCGCAAACAAATACTCCAGAAGTTTTGCAACTGGTTCAACACACGGCGGGCTTTTCTCCAGCCCACGTGATATGGCCTCTTTGACAACTTCAGAATGATAAGCAGGAGACTTCAATTCTTCAACACATTGCAACGCCTCATCCAAAAGTCTGACAGTAAAGTATTCCTCCAGAAGTGAAATTGCCTTCCTTTTGAGCTCATCAGGGTTCGAACTTGAAGCTGGAGCAAATGGTTTGTCAGTAACTGGAGCCATGGATGCCAGTGGAGCTTGTCGAGATGGAGCAGGTACTTGAGATCCAGGGTCCATAGCATATCCTCCATAATTAGTTGGACGAGGAGGAGGTGCACTGGAACCCTGCAAGAGGGCACTAGTTCTGCCACTCATGAAACCACCAGTACCTTGAGGTAGAAATCGCTGGTTCAGTGATGGTGACTTCCCTATCAGTGGTGGCTGAGCACGTGCAGCAGTCTGAACAGTTGAAACATCACCCCTTGGCATAGATCGAGATCTAGGAACTTCCCAATTGTCATTATCCATTCCAGGCATCCCAGGCATCTTCCTTGTTCCCGGCATTCCAGGCATCATACCACCCAAACCAGGCCGATTCACAGGGAAGCCACTAGGACTAATGCTCCCTTGAGCCCCAGAAGCAACGGCTCGATTATTTCTTATACTAGCAGTAGCACCTGGACGTAACCCAAGGTTTTTCTCAGCTTCGGAGTGGATCTCAGTAATTGTTTTGGCTTTCACCTGGTAAATCAGAATAAAAATCACATGAGACATACTCAGGAGAAAAATCAGCATGAAGAGAGTGAATAATAAGCCAGGATGGTAACCTCTTCCCGCCTCGGGACCCAATTGTTGGCGCGCAGATCAATAACATCACGAATCATAAACCTTAGTCGTGCAGCCAGCTGAGGATTGGATGACAATCCCTGCAAGCGATTAAAATATGTATCCATAACACGCTTTGATCTTTGGTTCTCATCCAGTTGTTTGCCAATGGTGTTGAAGAACTGACATACAGCCTCAACATTCTCTTCTGGACAACTCTTGCCATCGTGTCCTAAGAGTATCTGCTTGAAAAAATCCATTCTATCAGGCCATGTTGCAAATCATAAACATAAGTTATTACAGTAGTGATATATATGAAGAAGAGAGGAGATACACACAAAAAGAGAGAAAAAGAGAAGACCAGAATAATGTGGTGAGCAAGCTTCTCAGGGACCATCCTCTGCTTCAAAAGTTCTCCAATTAGGCGGATGTTTCCAAGTGTACGGAGTTTGACTAACCTATCTTTTTCTCTTCGTTCCAATTCTTGCTCAGGAGCAGTCATCTGCCTAACCTCTTCCCTCAACTTGTCAGCACCTTCAAATGCCTCCTGGCAGTTATTCAAGAGAACCCGCTTAAATGTAATTTCTTTACCACCAGGCTCATCTGATGGGAATGGAGGGAGCTTTTCATTCAGATCTGAACAGAGCAATGCATACATGGGGCAAAATGTTGGCTCCAAGACAGCCTTGTCAAATATCAAGGAGATAACTTCCTGTTGAAAAAAGAAAGACAACATAAGCTCCTAAAGAAACACAAGAAACATTTTAGTTAGGGAGCAACTAGATCAACAGGATAAATAAAGAAACAAAAACGACCCAGTCCAATATTCAATTAATAGCATGTAATACCTTCAAAATATCAGCCGTCGTTATCCCAGAGTCAATTAATTGACCCTTTAAAACATCAAATTTTTCAGGAGTCAGCTTGTTCAGTATGCTGCAAAAAACATATAATGATTAGCATTAACTCTTCAGCGGCAAAGAGGGACAACATCCTCATAAACTAAAACCTTGGCAAGTAACCATAGCAATTTAGAAAAGACCATGTCAGCTAGTCATCAATAATTGCCATGCTATTATCAATTTTTTGTCTATAAAGGAAAGAATTTTTAGGAACTTGACGCCAGCAGGGGCAAGTGAATAAGATAGCAGGCATAATGCTTAATGGATGGATGTCCTAAATTAGCAGAAGCCTCATAGATAAGAAATAAAAAGAAAGATCCTAAAGAAACAAGAGTGTGCATGCGCATTGAATGTAGTGGATGTAAAATGGGTTACCCCTTGACTGTTTTCAAAACACGGTCCTTCTCAGAAAGATTTCCCCTTCGAGCAGACCATGGTACCTCAGCCTTTATTAGAGTGGGTGCAACCTGTTTCATTGTAATACAGGAAACATTGAACATTGTCAGAAACAATGATTTATGACAGAATGCCACCCCACACACACTCAATATATAACGATCATTAGAAATTCTTTATTTTAACTGTAATCAAACAGCAACAGGACTAAGATCACTGCTCAATAAAGATGAATCTTAAAGAACTACTCAAGATATCTCAAAGATCAGCAAAGTTTTCAAGCCAAGAAACTAAACCCACTCAAAAGCTACATTTAATAAACAATCGCAAGCTACCTGGAAAGGAATAAAACCACCAATTGTGAATCACACTGATGAGCAAAAGGAAAAATTGGTAAATTCTATGAGGGCAGAAAGGAAGTCAAATGGCATGTTAGCCCAAGTTTGTTTTACACCCATATGCTGCTTGACCTTCAATACGGGTGCGAGAATAGCTTTACATACAATGCACAAGCTCAATGATATCACCCACAAGAAAATCAGGACAATTTATACAATGTATTTAACAGAAGTAAATTACCCCTTGGTTTGAAGAATTTTGTGCTCTTGCAAGATCTTGCTTGTTGTATTGGCTTGCATCTTGCTGCCTAGGGTCATACCGGACACCAAAGTCTCTGTCTCTTATTGTCTCCCAGGATCTCTCCTCTTCTGGGGCAGGCATTTGCAAAGAACGATTCCGCCAGTCACGGTTATCCTGCTCAGAATAACGACTCTGAGCCTGATTTGGGGGCACGAAGAAAAAAGTATTTATCATGTCATCAAGGAAAAAAATAAACTGTCAAAAAGAAATAAATGATGATGACTGAAACTGGCATCAACAACTTTGATACACTGCAAAGTAATACTTCAATGGGTGCACTCAACGAAAAGAGGGAGAAAAAGGAAGAAACAAAATCAAAGCATCAGGCTGTAATTGTAAATCACTTCAGTGAAAAGTGGTAAAGATTTTATTAAATGCAACGCAAAAAACTAACATTGTTTTCTCCACGACTCCAGCTTGGATCTATACCAAAAAACTCCGCTTCAACTTCTTGTTTAACCTTTAGAATATCCTCTGGGATGTTGGCCACCTAAAAATAGAATATCAAACATCAGCAGAAACTAAAAGCAGCATCTAATCCAGATTCGGCTGCCAGCGGAAGTTAGATAAAAGGCAATCATTTGAACATGAGAAGATGATTAATATAAGTAACTGGTTTAAGGAAAACTGCAAAGGCAGCTTTAAATTATAACTTGAATTAGACTTTCAGCTGTGGTATGCTGCATGTTTCTCCTTCACTAAAGAATGAATAAGATTTCTCCATGTAGATTGTAGAGACTGGAAAAGCAATGATAATTCATGAGACAGAAGAGGTAAACTTGGTGTCCTTGCATAACTATATTTGGGGTGTCAAATCCCATAAAAATTGATGTTGAAAACAATCCACTAAAATATGAACCATATTGAATAGAAAATACTATAAATTATAAAATGAATAAACTATCCATTGGGAAGCCTTACCTCCCTTAGCTGAAGCAGCCGGTCTCTAGTATAACGGATCCGCTCATGACCCTCAAATCGAGACTCTCCAGTCTATTGTGAATTGCAAAAGAATGTGAACACTTGCATCAAAACCAGTAATAAAGTACTAAAAAATTCATACTGAACCAAGAACACCAGGACTTCGGAGAATAAAGCAGTTAATAATTTGAAAAAATGAGGAAAACACAGCAAAAGACATATCCATCATATAATGAGATGCACAAAATGACAAGTAACAGAAAACTGTCACTCTAAGAATGAAATACCCTATATAGTATCAATCCCTTCAGTACCTAAGAGGCTAAGATGAGGTACAAATATTGCAAAACACCGAAGACTAAGAGAGTGATTATATAAAAATTTCAAATTTTCAATGATCACAAACTTAGACACGAGAAATTGAGCAAGGAAGAACCAAGGTACTCAGCATATTGTTAGGATTATCTTGCAAGCATGAATACTTGTCAGACCCAATTATTATAGATTAAAGCAATAGCACCATTTGTAGACAGGAAGCATAGATCTAGCTAATTAAAATTCCAATCTCCTTTACAAAAAGTTTAGAGCAGCATTATAGCAAGTCAATTGGAAACTGAACCTCATATATCACCTAATTTTACAACACATCATTATTTCAAGCAAAACTGCGAAGTTATTCACTATCCGCAGGCTCCTTTACATCCTAGTACTCCTTGATGTCCACCTAAAGCAACACATTGTTTTACATCCAGACTTACAGCAACTTGCACATCTCATGCGCACAGCCAAGTATTAGGACATTGATATCAACAAAGTCATATTCACCTCCTATGATATTCAGCTATGATAGTTATAAAAAATTTTAAAGATTTTAACTTGAAAAAAAAAAAAAGGAAACTTCACTATTAAAAGATCAAACAAGTTCCTCAGAAATAAACATACCACATTTTTATCCAGTACCAGATGCATTAAACAAATAAATTGAAACTCTCCCAGGCAATCATCCAACGAATACAGTTCCATCAACTACACCATGACATCAATTCTTATATGCTTCAGCATATTTTGTTCAAATTCACAGCAGAACACCATCACAGACACAAGGTTGTCAAAAAAGCGGCTACTATATCTAGCAGAAATTTTCATTCTAAACGTATGGACATAAAAAGAAAAATCATCAATTGACTACCCTAATGGACCACAATTGAAAATATAGAAAACATAACAAACCTTTAACATCAGCGTCTCCATAAGTTAAAATCGGACTTTTGGGGCGGGGGGTAGGGGCACAAAAATAATCTGATTGGTTTAGATACAACTAACAGATGTAGTGCATAGATACGCACACACAATATGGCAGCTGTATAGACATACTTACGGCATCAGAAAACAAAACAAATAAACTTCTTTTGCAAAAATATCCATAACAAATCAAAAGAAACCACTAGATCTGACAAAGAATTGCACGAAGAACCAACCTTGAAGGAAGCGAGTGAAGAAGCAGGGTTACCGCCATGGGGACGCAGCAGCTGGAGATCAGAATTCACCGCCGATGAATCAAAGCGCGGACCGAATACTCTGCTGCCGCCGCGCGCACCACCACCTGGTCTCAAGCTCAAAACGGTCTGATCAGTCTGCATAACTCGCAAATCAGAAACCACACTCCAACCTATCACAAGCTTTCTCAGGGAAACAAATTATCTATTAAGCAAAACCTATATATATGTATATATAGAGATTTGTTATCTTTCGTATATAATATACACGTAGAAAGATAAAGAGAAGTCGGATAGGAAACGAATTTTAGAGAGAGAATCTTGTTTTTCCTCTCTCTACTGGGAGAAGAAGAGGAGAAGAGAGACACAAGGGGTACACAATTCCTTATGTAATGTTAAGTATTGAGAGGGGATTAAGAGAGAGAAAAGCCCTTAGTGGGAGGTAGATTTTTGGAGGGGGTGTTTTGGGAATATGAATTTATTAAATTTACCGTTTGGTTTGCTGTGGAGATTCAGTTGGAAGAATTTTGGTAACGAATTGACATTTTCACCCTTGTGGTTGAAATCACAAATTTGGGCCATTGGTATCTATTTGTTTCTTTTGGCATTCGCACTCACTCATAAACATATTTTAGAAGTATTCAATCGTAAATTGGCTCGATTTATTTTTTTCAAGAGCATTATAAATACAAATTTTTATTTTTTAAAAAATTAATTATTTTTATTCATAAATTAAATAAATTAAAGTTTAAACTATACACATTACATATAAAGTATACAAAAGAATCTATCCAAACTCGAATACAAGACATTCCACATAATAGAAAAGACTGATGCAATTATTTGTTCAACTTATCCTGAAATTCTTAATTGATGAATTAATTACAATAAAGATGGCAAATTAATAATTACAACAAATGTAAAGAGAAATAAGATTTAATATCATACTTTCATGTATGGTGGAGTCCATTCATTCCTATAAGTTGATTCTTCGTGGGAACGTAATACATAACCACCGCATTGTCATTAGAACCAACTATCCATATATTATCTGTTCATGAAAGGGGTATATTGCCTATTGCTCTTTTTAATTCTAATTTTGTCTTTGACCTTTTCTCAAGTCATATATAAGGCTGATTTGATTGTCGAGGAAATTTGATTATGAAATTCCCAACTCCTAATTCAATGTATTTACGTCGCAACATATTCTTTTTCGTATTAGTAATATTGTTTAAATGATTATTGGCATTAAAATTTTATTGGGATAAATTACTATTTAATAGCCCAAATAAATTGATTATTGATTTGAGTCTCAAATTAAAATCTATAATAAATTTGGGCTTTATATAATTGGTCAATTCAAGATGAATTATAAAATATTTATTTATTTTGGATTAGCTAATTGGACCAAAATATGTATAATAAAGCCTATAAGTAAATAAGCTCGTTTCAAGTGGTATTCAAGTCTAAGAGAAAACTCAAGCTTCAAGTCAAAAACCCTAATCTTGTGCCTATAAGGGAAACATACCACACATCAAGAAATTCAAACTTTTAAGTCCAAGCTCTGGCCACGAGGAAGTGCTGCAACCAAAAGGGTTTTACATCTTTTTCAAAAACATTAAATTTTGAAGACTTTGATATCAAAACAAATACTTTATTTCAAGGTGATTTGTGATTTCATCCACAAGTTTATGAGGGAATTACACATCCGATTCAATAACAAGTATCAAGCCCTTGAATCAAATTCAAAAGAAAAGAATTAGAGATATTAGTTTTCAATTACAAAGATATTTCCTAAGATTGTAACCACTTTTATTTTAAATCAAATATTTAATTTGTCCATATTTTTCTGGTCTTGTAATTCTTTTTGCAAACTCGAAATTTATGTGAAAAATTCCTAGCACGCCTAATGGAAAAATCTCTGCGTCTCATCTCTTTCTCCTACATCAAAGTTCCAGTTGTCATTTTCAAACTCTCGACGGCACCCAAGAAAAATCAAGTCACTATTATGAATCAAATAGATGTTGTGGTTATTATTGCTACAGCTAGTAAATTCTCCACTGGGAGCAAGGTCATTGATATTACTCTATCAAATGGCTTAAACTCAACAAGTCCTACAGAGATCAAATAATCATCTCTTTTTGCTATGCTGCTTACAATGGTAATTAAAACAACTACAGTTGATGAACAACTTGCTTAGATGGCTCAAGCCCAGGCCATGATTGATCTTCAAAAGATTGTGGAAGACAAAAACCTTCAGATCGCCCAATTAATGAACAAGTTGGAGCACTCATGTTAGAGAGTCTAGCCAGAATTGTTCATCCATCCTTAAATTATGTTGAAAATGAGAAGCAAATGAAAGAGGCACCACCTAACCATAACTCAGTGTAGAAATCCAATCACTCTACGACATCCGTTGCTGCATTATCAGTACAACAATTACAAGAGATGATAACTAACACTAATAGAGCCCAATATAGTTTACCTTCGCAAAATTCGCTTATGTACTCAAAACCATATATTAAGTAGATTGACGCAATAAGGACGCCAATAGGTTACCAGCCACCAAAGCTCCAATAGTTTGATGGAAAAGGCAATTCGAAGCAACATATTACCCATTTTATTGAAATGTGCAATAATACAGGAATTGATGGTGATCTCTTTATAAAGTAGTTCATGAGATCACTCAAGGGAACTATTTTTAATTGGTATGTCGATTTAGAGCATGAGTTGATTAACAGTTCGACAGAAATTGAGAGAGAATTATTGAACTGTTTCTACAGCACCCATCATATTGTAAGTATGATCGAGCTTACTAATGCAAAATAGTAGAAGGATGAGCCAGTGGTTGACTATATCAATCATTGGCATGCACTAAGTTTGAATTGTAAGGACAGATTATTAGAAGTTTTAGCAATAGAAATGTGCATCCAAGGGGTGCATGGGGACTTCTTTATATCCTCCAAGGAATTAAGCCACGAAGTTTTGAGAAATTGGCTACCCGTGCCCATGACATAGAGTTGAACATTGCAAATAATAAACTTGTTGTTCTAGTTGATGATCAAAAGAAAGACAGAAAAGACCCAAAAAGGAATGAGAAATCTACAAAAAATACTATGAAAGAGTCCATGGTAATTAAAATAACTCCTGTTAAGATTTCTACAAGCAATAGCAAAGGAGAAAATCATGATCAACTTGTACCAACTAAAAGGAGTCGATCTATGTTGAAAAAGTTATAGGAAAAGGAATACCTATTCCCTGACTTTGACGTCCCACAAATCTTTGATGAATTATTGGCAAGAAAGATGATTGAGTTGCCCAAGTCAAAATGTCCTAACGAAGTTGGGAAGGTGAATGACCCAAAATACTATAATTATCATCAAGTTGTTAGCCATCCTATAGAAAAATATTTTGTGGTTAAAGAGAAAATCATGACGTTGGCAAAAGATGGAAAAATCATCCTTGATATTGAAGATATGGTGAATGCAAATGTTGCTAGTATCGTAGTTGTTACAAATGCTGCTTGCAACAAGAAGAATGTTCTTTCCCCCCTATGGGGGCATCGAGGATGCTTCAATTTAGAAATATAGTTCAATCCTACTTGAAGCTTTGTTTGCTGATAAAAAAAAAAGTTAGATACAAGTTCTATTTTTGAAATCAGAGATAATGGCGAGTGGATTCTTATGACACGCAGATGGAGGCAAAGGTAATGTGTTCACCAACTTTATCGATCATTCTTCAAGAGATAACATCTCACTAAGTGCCCTTAATCAAAGTTAACGAGAGATATGAAAGCTTCTCGTGTTAAGCCAAGAAAATTGAGAAGAAGTCATTGGGAACCTGTTACTCTAGGAGACATTTTTCCTATGAGATTTTTTTAGTAAAAGATCAAAATAGCATTTATTACGTCTAGCAAAGTAGAGAGCAAAAATTCTACTTCTCGTTGTGAGATTATTGCATTTACAAATAAAGATTTGTTGCTAGGATCAAAGCCCTATACTCGACCACTCTTTGTTTCTAGATTTATGTAAGATCAAAAAGTCAATTGCATGCTTATTGACAGGGGTTAGCGGTTAACATCATGCCAAAATCTACTATGAAATAATTGGGGATCATAGTTGAGGACTTATCTCACAATTACTTAACCATTCAAGGTTTCAACCAAGGAGACTAGCATTCCATTGGAATGATTAGCCTAAATCTTACAATTGGAAACTTAAAAGTGGATACTTTGTTTAATGTCATTGATACATGGACGTCTTACAATCTACTACTAAGAAGACCATGGGTTTATGAAAATGGAGTAGTTCTATCTACCTCTTACCAATGCTTCAAATATTTGAAGAATAATGAGATAATAAAGGTTGACGCTGATACAAAACCATTTACTAAGGTAGAATCATACTTTACTAAGGTAGAATCATACTTTACGGATGCCAAATTATATGTAGACCTAAGCTCAATGCAGGAAACATTGCCATTAAAAGATCTAAGCAATCATCCTATTGAGAGAAAACATGTTGAACCTATGACTTTGGAGTCTAATGATAAAAAAATCCAAGAGATCGATTGTTGTTGAAACTTTGGCAAGCAAAGTCATTGAATCTAAAAGGATGCTCAATTTGCTAGTATTTTGATATACCCTGCGATCACATCAGAAAGAAGGACAAATGTCATCAAAAATATGTATTCCATCACTGCATAATAAAAAAGAACAAATAAAGAAGGTAGGATTTGATGACTACAAAGTTATGTGAAAGAAGTTAATCATGCCCATTGTCAGTCTAAACTCAAAGGCCTCAGCTAAATTTTCTTCTAATGGGACTCAATTTTAAAAATTTCATGGGATGTTTGATCTAAAAGCCTACAATCTCTTGGCTAAGTCTAGATATGACTTCTCCAATCTATCTGAAATAGGGAAGTTGAAATTGAAGTTGATTGGAGAAAAGATACATGGCCTCAGCAAAGCACAACAAAAATTATGAAGCGAAAGGTTTTGTATTGATCAGCCAAGGACCAGCTTGGGATTTGTGCCAAGTGAGCTAATTAGAATACATGTGACGAAGAAAAATAAGTGCATCAATGTCCAACATATTGCAGCTGACAAAGATGGAAATAATGAAAGTCAAAAGTTAAGTGATTGTCGTATCCCTATATTTCATTGGCAGAGCACTCACACCAACTATCCTTCTATCTTTAACAGACTTAGTCAGAATCCACCAATTTGTAAAAGGCCTACTACAAGTTATTATTCCCAAGGTTCGGTCTTCAATCGACTTGGAAGTAATGATGTAGAAAGATCAAGGAAAAGAAATAACTGTGATAAGACCGACATGATGGAGTTGAGAACTAAAGGTCAGAATATTTGCTTATCTCAATCGAGTGAAGGTAAATCCTCAATCCTAGTCTTCAATATGGACAAATCAGTAAAGGTGATACGACATACCATGATACATTCATGTAATGAAGATGGTGGACATAAGGATAAAGTGAAGGTTACTGTAAGCTCTAACTACACAAGTGATATAGAAGAGACAAGCTCTCAGTGTCTTAGAGAGTGATAGATTAATTATGGGTAGCTTTGTGCAAAACACAAATTTTCATCGCTTGTCCCCATTGTGAAAGCAATGGAGTTATACAATGGAGGGTTGTATTTCAAAGTGCAGAGGTTGTAGATAATATATAGTTTGATGATGAACATGACCATAAGCCGCACTCATGTCATCATGTTGCAATTAATGAAGATTCTGACTTAGACATTTCTGAAGATGATATTCAAGAAACCCCTCCACAACTTGAAGATGGTGGACAGACAATTGTAAATGAACTTAAACAATTGAATCTCAGCGTAATAAAAAACCTACGTCCTATATTTGTAAGTTCTCTACAGAGTCCTGAAGAGAAAAAATAGTACTTCAAAACTTTGAGCAAGTCTAGAGATGTTTTCACTTGAACATATAAAGAGATGTTGGAATTAGATCCCAAAGTTGCAATTCATCACCTTGGCATAAGGCATGGAGTGCGCTCAAAAAAGTAATCACAGCGAATTCTTCACCCAGAGCTTGTTCTTTGAATTGAAGTTGAAGTAAACAAGTTCATTGATATTGGGTTTATCAGAGAAGTCAAGTATCCAATGTGGATATCTAGCACCATACTTGTTAAGAAGAAAAATAGTCAAATATGTATTTGTGTTGACTTCTGAGACTTAAATAAGACATGCCCAAAAGATGATTTTTCATTACCTATTATCGAACTCATGGTCAATGCAACCATTGGTCATGAAGCTTTATCCTCCATGGCAGGGTCTTCTATAACCAAATTAGGATGTCACCACAAGATGAGAAGTGTATAGCGTTCCACACTTTAAAAGGAAACTACTTTTATAAGGTGATGCCTTTTGGGTTAAAGAATATAGGTACCACTTAGCAACGTGCCATGCAAAACATATTTGATAACATGCTACACAAAAGAGTTGAATGCTATGTGGATGATTTAGTTGTTAAATGTAAAAAAAAGTGATCACTTGGCAAATCTTCGAGTGGTATTCAATCGTTAAGAAAATATGACTTGAAGATGAATCCCTTTAAATATGCATTTGGTGTTACATTGGGCAAGTTTCTTGGCCTTATAATCCATCATCAAGGTAATGAAGTTGATCCCGCAAAGATAGATGTTATCCAGAAGACGCCTATGATGAGAAACTTAAAGGAACTGCGGAGCTTGAAAAAGAGTCCTGCATTTATAAGAAGGTTCATATCACATCTTGCTGGAAGGTGCCAACCATTCAATCATCGTATGAAGAAATATGCCTCTTTTGGATAGGATGAAGGATGCCAGAATGCTTTTGAAAGTATAAAGAAGCACCTTTTAAATCCACCAGTGTTGAGAGCTCCTATATTTTGAAGGCTGCTTATATTGTATATTGCAGCATAAGAAAGGTTAATTGGCACTCTAATGGCTCAAGAAAATGAAGAGACTAAGGAAAAGGCACTATATTACCTGAGTTAGAGGTGGCAATTCAGGTGGGTTGAGGTTGAGTCAAAGTAAGGGCATTACATAAATTTGTACAACCCGAACCCAACTCATTTAATTTTCAACCTGATAAACATAAACCCAAACCCAAGCAACTCCAAATCAAGTCAACTCGGGTCAACTTGTTTATGAGTTGGGTTAACCTAATAACCTAAAAACCCACAACCCACCCAACCCATTATGAAAATCATTCTTTTTAGTGGCAAAAAAACTAATAATGTAAATTATATTTGTGCATTGCTTGTTGATTTGATTTCCATAGTCCATTTTCTTCAGCACATAAATACTTGTAAACATGAATAGTATTTTAATAGGTATTAACTTGGTGGATTTGAAGAACTATACCTTTTTGTGTCACAAACCGCACACGACCTTCTAATTTTGCAACATACACTAAATTGGCATATGATGAAAAAATTATCATAATTCTACAGCAAAAGAAAAATACACAATTTTAATATTGTAATTGCTAAACACATTTAGTTTACCAAAATCTAAAAGTTGAAAACTCTAGTTTTCAATGAATTGAAACCATAAATTGCACAATATTAACAAAAATATAGCACACACAATAGTATCAATAGTAAAAATTATTTGAGTAAGTCAGATATTAAACTAGTCTTCATGCAGGCATAATGAAAAACCATCCCTATTCACTAGATTTAGGAATGCTGATTGTGTTAATTTTGATTATATTTAACAGAAAAAAAGACATCACAATAAAATTGCTTGACTGAGAAAGAAACTGTATCTACAGAGTTCCATGAACATATGTGTATTAAAGTTGCTGAACTCAGAAAAAATTAGAATTTTCTCAAGAGCCAAGTGAGAGAGAAGATAAAAATTAGAGGACAATGAGTGGTGGCAGTTGGGCACAAGAAAAAAGATAAAACTAGGACTTTGTTTTTTTTACCTTTTCTTTGGGCACTTTAGACTATTAGCAGTAGTTTGATATGATAATATTCATTAAATTTAAATTTTAAAATATCTAGTTTATATTTATTTTTCTATATTATTTAGGTTGGGTTGGATTTGGTTGTGTTGGGTTAACCTATAACCCAACTCAAACCCACCCAAAATTTTTGGGTTGTATTTTAAGTTGACCCAATTTCAATCCAACCCAATATGTCCCAACCTAAACTCACTAATTTTGTGTCGGTTTTGTATCGAACTATTAGGTCAGGTTAGAAATTGCCGCCCCTACCTGAGTAGATCCCTAACTAGAAATAAACTGAAATATTTCCTTATTGAGAAGATTTGCTTAGCACTATTCTATGCTATTAAAAAGCTAAAGCACTATTTTGAAGCATGCTCCATACGACTCATCTCTCTTGTTGATCTAGTCAAGTTTGTTATATTAAGACTAGTGCTTCTGGGGAGATTGGCGAAGTGGTCTACCATATTCAAGTAATACGAGATCACCTAAGTGCCATAAAAAGCTATTAAAGGGCAAGCTCTTGCTAATTTCCTAGCTAATCATCCTATCCCTATAGAATTGGAGTTATCCATTGACCCCTCCCGTTGATGAAGATGTTCTCTATGTTGAAGTTCTTCTGACATAGATGACGTTCTTCAATGAGCAACTAGAAATGATAAATCACGGGTAGGGATTATCTTCATTTTGCTAGAAAAGTAAGTATTGTGCTGCAACAACGTTCTTGAGTACTAAGCTTTGATAATTGGACTTTAAATGGCCTTTGAAATAGAGATTATGGAAATTGAGATCTATGGCAACTTAAAGTTAATCATCAATCAACATCTAAAAGAATATAAAGTTAAGAAAAAGGATCTCGTGCCTTTCTTTCAACAAGCCTCAGACTTATTGGGGAAATTTGAATGTGTCAACTTAAAACACGCCCCAAGAAAAGAGAATAGGATGGTTGATGCATTAGCTAACATGGCAACTACTCTTGCTTTATCTAAGGAAGAAATAACAAATGTTCCTATATGCAATCGGTGGATTGTGCCTCCTCTTGCTGAACCCAATCATGAAGATTCAAATGCTATATCAATATCGATTAATGATGATCAAGATTGGAGGAGTCCATTGATTGATTATTTAAAGTATGGAAAGTTATCGAATGATCCTTGCCATAAGACAGAAGTATGAAGGAGATCATCTCATTTTATTATATACAAAGATAATTTGTATCGTCAATCTTTAGAAAATAATTACCAATGTTACTTAAGTGGCAAAGAAGCAATGGAAGCCATGATCGAAGTATATTCTGGGGTTTGTGGCACTCACCAGTTCAATCCTCAACTCCATTTTTTGATCAAAAGAACAAGTTAATATTGGCTAACAATGGTCAAAGATTGTTTGGAATATGCAAAGAGATGTAAAGCTTGCCAACTACATGTAAATTTCATACCCCAGCCTCTGAAGCCCCTACATCCTACTAATACTTCATGACCGTTTGATGCTTGCATCTCAATGCTGTAGAGCTTATTAATCCAAAATCATCTACTAGTCATGCTTATATATTAACAGCTACCACTACTAAAAAATGCCTTTTTGCGATGGAATTTGCGACAGATTTTGCAACGAAAAAAATTCATTGCAAAATCTTTAGTCGGAAAAATTTGCAGCAGATTTTGCAACAGATTTTTTTTGTCGCACAAATTTGGTGTTTTGCAACAAAAAAATCTATTGCAAATCATTTGCAAATTTCGTAATTGTAATTAAAAAAAATAAAATTTGCAATGGAAATATTATTTTACATTCTATCAAATGAAAACCTATAATTACTCAACAGCAATAATTATTTGTATTACATACTTATCATCCTATGCACTAATATTTAAATATTATTTTACATAAAAATCAATAGATAATATTGTTCAATATATAAATCAAGCCCTAACTAAAATATAAAATTTATAAAATAATGCCAAAAAAATTATCTTACAAAGCTTATACTAAATTTCTATACCTTGAGATATCCAGGCCTGCAATATTAAAATAAAAACAAAATTACAATAATAAAAAATAGAAATATAACTAAACTAATAGATAATTCAACATAATAAACCAATATATAAATTCAATACATAACAAAATCATAATCGAGCACAAAATTCATAAAATATAAATTCAAATCCTAATCAAATATATAATTAACAAAATATAAATCTAACAAAATCTAACACATAATTCAAAGTAAATGCATAATCTTAATACATATAAATCTAATACATAAATCAATATAATCAAACATGCTTCTCATCACAAACCAATGTATAATTTAATATAAGTCTCATGTATAACTTAAATCTTAATTGCAATAAAATCTAAAATTTAACATATAATTCAATATAAATGGATAATCTAAACACATACAAATCTAATGCATAATTCAATATAATTAAACATACATTCAACATAAACCAACATATAATTTAATATAATTCCAACATATAACTTAAATCCTAATCAAACATATAATTCACAATCCTAAGTATGACATGATTTAACTTAGGGCACTTATATTGTTGTTTTGGGATATGTAAATTTGAATTTTTATTTTTACAAAAATTATGTAAAGAAATAGTAATTTTGTCTTTAGCTATATTTGTATTCATTGGCATGTTTCCAAATCACATTCATGGGCTTCCATAAAATCCAAATTGCTCAAAAAAGAAAACTCAACATAATGAATAGCATCATTTCAATTGAAAACAACTAATAATAATTATAAATACATTACATAATGGCACATAAACACTCCCCCTTATGCCTATCATCATCATGTAAGTAATTATAAATCAATCAGCAACAAATGAGAAGGCTTCACTCCTTCGCATTTCCACCAATTCTAAATATTTTAATGTATTGTACTAAAAATATATATAAAATCAAAATAAGGTATGCAAATTTATCTCTAAATGCTCAACACAACTCAACACTTATAGAAAGTATCCACCACCATCGAAATAACTTACAACATGTCCATAAATTAAATTAAAATTTGAAAATATAATATAATTCAATAT
>JACGDI010005861.1:43313-60833 GCA_014898725.1 Jacaranda copaia
TCGGCCGGCTGGTGTAGCTGGAAAAAAAAAAAAGAAAAGAAGAAGAAGGGAAACGAAAAGGGAAAGGGAAAGGGAAAGGGAGAAGAAGGGAAAGGGAAATGGGGAAGAAAAAAATGGGTGGGAAATCGAAAGTGAGGGTTTTAATTTTCCTCATTTGATAATTTGTGACGAATTTAAATTCGTCACAAATGATTTTTTATTTTTTTATTTTTTTAATTTTGAGACGGATTTGAATCAGTCGCAAAACTGCAACATTTGCGATGGATTTAAAATCCGTCGCAAAACATCTATTTTGCAACGGAAAAATTCGTTGCAAATTTTTTTTTATATTTTTTGTTACATTTTGCGATGAAAATATTTGCGACGGATTTTTCATCGCAAAAACCGTCACAAATTGCAATAGATTTTTTCCGTCGCAAAACATTTTTTTAGTAGTGTACTATTACTTCTCTAAATGAGCAGAGGTGATTCCTCTTAGAGAGGTAAAGAAGGAAACAGTGGTTGAGTTCATCTATTCAAACCTTATTTTTCAATATGGGGTACTTTGCTACAATATCACAGACAATGGGAAGCTGTTCTATAACAAGTTGATGGATAAGTTATGTGCACAATTTAATTCCAAGCAGCATAACTCCTCGATGTACAATGCAGTGGCAAATGGTTTAGCTTAGGCATTCAATAAAGCCTTGTGCAACCTTATGAAAAAAATGGTGTCGAAGTCAAAAAGGGACTAGCACAAGAAAGTTGGAAAAGCACTGTGGGCATATAGAACAACACACCAACCACTACTCAGGCCACTCCATATTCTTCAGTATTTAGAGTTGAAATTGTTCCTCCCCTTGAAAGTCAAACACCTTTATTCCATATCGCAATTCAAGAAAGACTCACTACTGAAGATAATGCTCATCTTAGACTTGAAGAATTGGAAATGTTAGATGAGAAAAGGCTTGAAGCTCAACAACAACTTGAGTGCTACCAAGCTTGCATGACGAAAGCATTCAACAAGAAAGTCGGCATTTCAAGTTGGGGATCTGGTCTTGGTAGTCAGGAGGTCGATTACCATCACTCAACAAATGGGAAATAAGTTTATATCTAAGTGGGATGGCCTTTATGTAGTGAAAGAAGCCTACACAAATAGTGTCTATAAGTTGGTGGATAAAGATGGACTGCACATTAGCCCCATAAATGGCAAGTTTTTGAAGCACTATTATCCATGAAAAAGTGCGTTGCATGGCGCATGAACCTAAAGTGCAAGTTACGCTTGACTTGTATGAGTATAAATTGTGTACGATACCTACCAATGGTAGTATATGTGAATAAATTGCTAACCTACTCCAATGAAAGTATCCCCTTGGTGGGGGTACATAGGCATCTTGGAATTTGTTTTCTAAGTTTAGTCACATCTTTAAACAAGTTTGGTTTGTTTTAAAGATAGCCAATTTGTTTGTAAGTTTGAGCTAGTTCATCTAATCATTCGATCATTGAAAACATATGTTTGATCTTTGATTAGTTGGTGTTGATAAGAAAAGTACGAAACACAAAGCCAAAAAAAAAAGAGAAATTAAAAAGTTGATGAAAAAAAAGGAACTTTTATTGCATAAGAAAATAAATGTTCTTTTACATCAATTACAAACAAAAAAAAGAAGAAGAAGAAGAAGAAAGAAAGAGTGCTAACAAGCTAAATGCTCAAGCAAACTAGTCAAAGGCAGCTAAATCATGGTGAGATTCTTCAACTAATGCCTCCATCCTCTTCAAAGCTTCAACTTCTTTGTCAGTCAAAAATGGAGAACTCTCAAGCTTCGAGACTTCTTCTATCTTGGCGACTACTTCTTTTCAAATGGTGGATAAGTTTTCTTCAACTTTGTGGAGTGATAAGCTTGTCTCTCTTCTTTGTTGTTCAACTCGGCAAGTTGCGCCTTCAATTCTTCTTGTTGCTTGGTGATTTGGAGAAATTCTATTTTTAGACTATCCACCTCCTCAACTTATTTAATTTCTATTACCTCAACCTCAAAAAGATCTTGTTGAGCAAAAAAAAGTATTTTCCCATGAGCCTCTTGTGTTTCTATCTGGTTGGAGTCCAACTTGACTTTTATGTAGTTGGAAGCGCCCTCAAGAAAGACTTTGGATAGCTTTCCAAAGATGACACATCTTTCATATATGTCCTTATCTTCATGATCAAATCATCAATCGCTGGCTTTACCCCTGAAAATAGCTTGAATGAAGTTCTCATAATCTTTTGACATATTCGTTCCCAGTCAAATTTGATTAATATTTGCTCAACTTTAGTCTTTACAACTATGGGGCAAAATTTAGGGACTTCAGCACATGGGATTGGTCGAGATGGAACTTCAAATGCCTTCTTGGATTTCTTAGGCACATTTTCTCAATAGGCAACTTTTATACAATAAAAATAGGTAATATCATGGAGATACCTGCGAAAGGTCTCAATTTTACAAAGAGAAATAATTGATGCATTGTTACCAGAAGGATGGGAAATAACGTCTTCTCCACATGAGCAAAAGGATTGACTTCATTTATTAAGTCAATGCTACCATTATAAGCGATAGAAATTTCTTTCTCAAGGTCTGCAAGCTAGTAAAAAAAATGGAAAGTGGGTGAAGGAGAATGATAATGTAAATAAATAAAAAAAATGATAATAATAATGAGCGTATATACATATTCTGCTAATTCCTCTAAAGGCAATGAAAAACTTGGAGCATTTGCAAAAAATGTTGAATTCATATTAATATTGTCTAAGTCAAGAACCTTTGATATCTTTTTAAATTGGATTTGATCATTGGATTCATCATTCGAGAGTGACAAGGCAGAAATCACTTCATTTTCTTCAGTTTTGCTAGCTATAGGGACGAGCTTGGGAGTTAAGTCCACATAAAGAGTTCAGTACATTTTAGAAAATACTTTTGTTGATTCTAGGTTAACAACCAAATCTTGAGGAGATGGGATAGCTTTGCCATCCTAGGAATCGTGTCTCAAAGTCCTTTGAGATATCTTGGGATTTAAATCTACTGGTTGATTAAGTTTGAGAATGATTTTTATATTTTTCCCTAAATAAGCCTTCCAATGTTCAACTTACTAATCTACATATTCCCTTGTGACTAAAGGTGATGAGGAAGCATTGCTTGGTATAATTAGCTTAGAGGATGTGCCCAACAAAGTGCAAGACTGCCAAGGTCAAACAAGTTCAGCTAACCTACATGTAAGAATCTTTTTCTTTAAATGGCTAGGAATATCTTGACAAAAACCATATTTTTGATTAAATTAATGAGGACTATAAGCTTTAATAATATATATTGCTCCACTCTGGAATGTCAAGTAGCTATACCACAAAGCCATGAAAAGATCTTTATAAGTATTAGATATGCCTGCATCATCTATCACTGAGATCTGCCCTTGTGTGCGCAAGTTTTGAAGCCCTGAGAGATTAATGTTGTGGAATAATTCATGTGCCTCGACAAGTTCAAAGCATGGCTTTAAAAACCATATCGGACCAACCGATGACTGGTGGCTAGTCCGATCCGAATCATGCCAAAAAATTGGTTAGGAATTGATCGATTGGGAACCGATCAAGAACCGGTACCAGTTCAATCGGTTCACACTTTTTTTTTTTGGGTTTTTTTGACTTTTTAAAATTACACAAATTGAAGCCACTTATTTTCACTTGGTAAACCAATGATTTTGACTATTAATTTTTAAAAGTTAAAACTTAAAACAATACAATAAAGAACACACAAACTCACAAGGCAAAGCTTCCCCAGGACTTTTTCCTTTCCAGCTTTCCTCCATTCTCCACTCCCCTGCTGCTGTTACTATCGCTGCTGCAAATTTAAAAAAAAAATAGAGAGCATATTACAAGGTTTCCTTCCCATAGTCCATAGTTCATCCTCTCCAACTTCAATATTTGAACATTAAATGGTAAGCCCACTCCCATTCAATAATGTCTTCTTTTTTTTAAAATTTTTGCACTATTTTTAATGTGCTTATTGCTTTGTATTGGTACTCCACTAGTATGTTTAGGTACTCAGTAGTTTAGATTCATGATTTTTCCTCTCTTTCAAAAAAGAAAATTTTCTTGCTACTAGGGGTTTTTTTTTCTTTTTTTTTTTAATTTTTCTTTAGATTTTTTTGATTTAATAATTGATTATTATAATTAATAGACAAGAAAATTAGTAGAATAAGAAAATTAAAAATGTTAGTATTTATATTGATTCAATCATGAAGTGAATTATTAAAATTATTAACTAGGCAAAGTTTATGGTATTTGATTTTGTGTAATAGTTTTAATTTTCTTTAACAATTGATGGGTTTTTAATTTTATTATAATTACTAAAATAATATTCAAATGGAATCTAGAATATGAAAATTAAAAATTTTAGTATCTACATTTGATTAATTCATAAATTATTGAAATGAATAATTAAACTCTTGAAAAAATACTTTATTGGATGATGAGCAATTACTATTTTTATTTTAATTATCTCAATTGTATTTTAACATGTTGTAGTTGATCTATTTTATTGTTGTACTAAAAGTTTCTTTTCTTGAAATTGTAGGATATGGAAAATGCCACTTCCTCTGCACCACCTACACCATTAGACCAATCACAATCAGTAGAATAATCTAGAAATTGTGGTCAAAATCCTCATCAAAGGAATGACGTAGCATGGAAGCATTGCTATGAGGTACCTTCAAGTGGCAAGACTCGAACTCTCAAATGTTTATATTGCAATCAAGCAATCAATGGTGGAGGAATCAATCGAATGAAGCAATATCTTGCCGGAATTGCTGGTAATGTAAAGGCTTGTCTTAAAGTTCTTGCAGATGTTCATTTTCAAATTAAAGGAGCACTAATTGAAGTTTCACAAAATAAAAATGAGAAACATGCATCTAAGTTGGATTTATATGATGATATTGCATGTGATTTTGAAGGAAATGATGTTGAAGAAATTCCAAATTCAACTAATAAAAAAAATGCAAGTGGTAGTAAAAGGAAGAAAACATCTCACATTGAAAGTTATATGAAAGTTGGTGATGGTATGGATTTATCTCAACCTAGTATACAAGCAAAATTGCAAATTAAAGAAAGATGGCATGATACTGATATGGCTATTGCTTTGTGGACTTTTGATTGTTGTATCCCGATCAATGTTGTGAATTCACCATATTTTCAACCAATGATAAGTAGGATAGAAACAATGGGGCATAGATACAATGGTCCTTCTTATCATGCTTTAAGAATTCCTTTACTTAAAGAAGCAAAAACTCAATGTCAGTTGTCTATTGAAGCTTTTCGATCTAAATGGGTTGAAACTAGTTGCACAATTATGAGTGATGATTGGATTGATCAAAGTCATAGGTCATTGATAAATTTCTTGGTTTATTGTCCATATAGAATCTCATTTATTAAATCTGTGGATGTTTCGGATGTTGAAAGTGATGCAGAAACTTTGTGCAATCTTTTTTCTAAAATAGTTGAGATGGTGGGTGTTAATAATGTTGTTCATATGGTCACTGACAAAGCAAAGAACTACAAGAAAGCTGGAAAATTGCTCTCTTACAAATATTGTTCAATTTATTGGTCTCCATGTTCTGCTCATTGTATAAATTTGATAATGAAAGATATTGGAGAATTAACTTTAGTGAAAAATTTGGTAGTTCTTGCTTCAAGGATCACAGTTTTTGTGTACAATCATAAGTGGCATCATGCATGGTTGAGGAAACAAGTTGGATGGACAAAAATTATTCGTCCAGGGGATACTCGTTTTGGCACAACATTTATAGCATTGAAAAGTCTTTATGATCATAAAGAACATTTGGAAGTTATGGTTGTAAGTGTAGGGTTCAAAAAAAATTTGAAAACTGAAAAGGGCAAAGAGATTGAGCAAATTGTTCTAGATAGCACATTTAGGAACAATTGCTTAATTATTGTGAAGATTATGGGTCCGTTAATAAGGTTATTGCGCATATGTGATTCTGATGAGAAGCCTTCGTTAGGCTATGTTTATAAGATGATGTGGAGGGCAATAAAGGGCATTAAGGAATTATTCAAAAATAAGGAGCATTTGTATAACACTTATATCAATATTGTTAATGATAAATGGGATAATATGTTGCGCAAACGTCTCCATGCAGCTGTATTTTTCTTGAACCCTGCATTTCAATATGATCTAGAGAGCCCTTCCCAAAGTGCAGAGGCTATGAATGGTTTTGCTTGACATTATTGAGAAACTTTTTCCTGGAGTAGATAATGTGTTGGAAGAAATTAGTATGTTTCGAGAGCGTAGAAATAGTTTTGGAAGAAAATTAGCAATAAATAATGCAAAAACTACTCGACCTGGTACGTATTTTATATTTCTTATTTGGTCATTGATATTTTTTTTAATACTTGATGTGGTTTTCATCTTATTTGTGTGCATGGTGTATAATTATTTTTTAAGATGAATGGTGGAGGATATTTGGTAGTGATGCACCAAATTTGCAGAAGATTGCTATTAAAATATTGAGTCAAACCTCATCTTCTTCTGGATGTGAGTGTAATTGGAGTGTATTTGAACACATCCGTACTAAAAAGAGGAACAGGTTGGAGCATCAAAGATTAAATGATCTTGTCTTTGTTCATTATAACTTGTGCTTGCAACATCGGTAAGAATTAATAATTTACTTTTATTTTGTCTCTATTTAATTTTTATATTTTTAGTAATTGTTTATATTATCAATTATTTAGCACTTTATATTCTTAACTAAAAATTATATTTCAAATGTTATATGATATTTGTAGTGGTAAACAAAGAAAAAGGTCATATGATCTTATTAATTATGAATGCATTGATAAAGTCGACTTTTGGGTAATTGAGGAGGAGCCAAGTGGAGAGCTTGATTGTGATGAGTTGGAAGAAATGCTTGAGGACGAGATGCATAATGAAAATTTGCATCCACCTGGAGGTTAATAATACACTTGATTATCTAATATTTGTTCACAAATTGATTAATTTTGTTCATATTATGTATTTATTTCTCTAGGTGATGAAGATGACGCAAATATGGCCAATGATCAAGTTGATTTGTCAAAATTTGGTGGCAGCTCAAGCTCAAATGATGGTGAAGTAAATCGTATTTTAAGGCAACAAAGGAATTACCTCATTGATGAAGATGATAACTAAAGACATTGAGCAACAATGTAGTTTTTAGAACTTAAATTTATTTATTTGAAATCTAATGATGTGATTATATTTTGGATATTTGATGGTTGAATTTATTGTTGTTTTATTAATTTCTACTGGAATATATTGGATATTTAGTATATAAAAACTTGTTTTTTTTTGTTAAATATTGAACTTGAACTTGAAACTTGAAGGGATGCCCATTTGTATTAATATTAAATAGTAGTGTGTTGCTACTTGAATTAGATTATATATTTGTAATTGATTAATAGAGAAATGACATTTTCTAAAGAACCATTTGAAGGGAAAAAACTGATTAACATATGGAGAAAATTTTCTTTATTTTTTTGTATATTATTGGAATTTTTCTATTTTTTGCTATATATTAATTATATTATATATATTTATAAAATTAAAAATAATTATTACATCATTATGATGTCATACCGATCGAACCAATGGTTCAACGAATCCAACCGATTGAACCAGTAACCAGTAACATCGCTGGTTCTTTGTCCGGTCCGATTTTGAAAACATTGGTTCAAAGTGTTTGGTCATATTCTCTCTTGCATATTTCACCATCCGAGCTCCAACTAACTTAACTTTGGATGGAAAATGTGTTTGAAGATATCGCCTAATCCAACTGTATACATAATGAATAAGGAAAATGATGGTGGACTCGCTCAAGCTCCTTAAGGTGGATATCTCTCTCAAATAGCTGTAGATGCTTGCCAATATAGAAATTGATAGAGGAAAACAATTGCCACGAGCCATTCTGCTTGCAACTTTGAAAATAGAAGCGCGTACCTTATCAACTTTGCGGTATGGTAAAGCAAAGCTTCACAACCAACATGAAAGAAAAATAGCCAAATAATTCTCGTCCCTAATTTCCTCTTTGATCTCCAACTTCAGAAATGGCTCATCACACTCTTTAGTGCATGATAGAAGAGACGTGTTGATGTTTCTACTAAGATTATGAGATAACTTTGGCTTGACAACTCTTTTTCAAGATGATCTTAAAGGAGGTTGGGCATATCTGGTCAAGTCTTTAAACTAAAATCTAATCCAGTTAGAAATAGACACACCATTAAGATCTTTCAGAAGCATATGATATGATGTAAATAAATACTTGCAGCTTCGTGGCGGAAAAGGTTGACACGTATTGGCACTAAGCAATTCTTTGGAAGATGAGACAACTTCATTGTAGAAACCCCTATGTATTGACAATTCATAAAGTCCACAAAGATATTATAAAGAGATTGATAGTTTTTTTTATGGCAGTATGCAATGTATTGTAGAAAGGCACCATAACTCAAGAAATGATTGAAGGATATTCTTGTTGCAAACATATGTGAAAAGAGAAGCATGAATAGCAATATAGATCTCAGATCGACAAATAGTATCTGCATAATGGCCCAGCGCATCCTTTGCCCACTCTCAATAGCCGTTTAGAAAGGATACCTCAATGAACTTAGATATTTGGGTTCTTCATGAGCCTCTATTCATGCTGAGATAGTAATTTGAAAGTGAGAATTCTACATGCATGGCTCTAATGTCATGAAGTGATGAATTCAACAGCAAAACCTTATAATGAGCAAAAACACCAAAATGCTGATCAATCATCTCTTTGGCAGTCTTGGACCATTCAAGAACAAGCATGAATTGGTTGGAACAAGCCTTGGAAGATTGGGAATTCATGACAAGTTCATACATGCAAAAAATGGTGCCTTTGACCTTGAATGTATCTTTATTGCCATGAATCACAATGCATGGAATAGGTTCACTCGGATCCCTAATGTCCATCTTCAAAAATTTTCTGAAATATTATGTAAAATAGTGAAAAGGGAAAGAATTCTGAAATTTTATTGAAGAAAGCAAAGAAAGGGGAAAGAGGGCAACACTTATATTTTATAGTATACTTTTTATCAATTGATAAGTTCCCCGCAGCAAAATTGCACCTGTAACAGACTTTAAATGAGCAACCATTCATCTTAGAATTAATATAAAAGGAAATAGGCCAAGATACTATATCATAAGCTGGGAAAGGTGTTTTATGCCTCAAAGCCTCAATTTCAAAAAAGGTGAGAGCATATAGCAAATGGCAACACATTGCATTGTAAAAAATAATGGGTGAGTCAATATGTCAACCATACGGTGTGCATGAACTTGAAGATTGGTATAACAAAAATAAGGGAAAATTCTTACCAAGTTCTCGAAAAGCACAAACCAAAAGAATGTTAACAACTTGTTATTCAGTTAGGCAAGATTGTTCTCTAAAAAAGTACAGCCACAAGATGAACCGTGTATGCCTCTACTCAACCTTTGTTTCCTCTCTACCCCTTTGGTAGATAAAAGCTTCAAGAGATTCATATTTATGGGTGCTAATGCCGAATTGAAGTAGGAAATTTCCTTCTTTTTGAAAGCTTGGATGATAGGAAACATAAGGATGGAAATTCTATCATAAATTGTCATGAATAAGTGCAGTCTAAGATTGCTTTGTAACAAAGATAACATCTAATGTTCATTCACACAACAGCTAGATGTGATGTGCTTTGGTGGTGTTGGTCTACAAGGACCATGGATTATGTGGATTTGGAAGCCCACATATTTCTGTTAAATAAAAAAAAGGAAAGAAAAAAAAGAAATAAGAGAAGAAAATAAAAGACAAGAAAATGTATGGCTACTGTGGAAACTGTTGCTGCAAATCTATTGTTCCCAAGTTAAGGAATGCAAGTTAGGATAGTTTCCAATTGATTAATGATTTTAGAAGCGAGCCCATTCACATTTCAGGAAAAAAAAAAGAGAGGGAAAAAGACGAGACACTACGACATATGTGATGTTACTATCTGTTATGCACCACATAAAGTCCACGAGTGGTTTTCTTTTTCTTTGTTTAAAGGATAGGAATAAATGTGGGGCTATGTATTTGAAGGCAAAGAAAAGGAAATAATTGATTTCCAAATGGTCAAAGACAAATGAAGGTAATTCTGGTGCTTGGAAAGTAAATTTGGGTCAATTTGTGAATAGGAAAGTGATATGAGTTGTTTGTTCACAATCTGCAAGGAAAATATGAGTTGTTTATTCACAATCTGCAAGGAAAATAAGATTTATTATAGAAAGGAATTTTTCTAACTTAAGTTTTGAGAACAAGAAAGGTCTTGATTAATTCCCATTGTTAATTGATTAGGTATTAAGTACTCTACTAAGGAAAGAAACTTGTTAAGGATTCATGCTATGAAGCAATTGCCGTAAAAAAGAAAAAGGGTTGTGAGATTTGGTGGATTCTTATTGAGGCCCACACGTCCAAAGAGAAAAAAATGAGACCAAATTTGTTGTTGCTTCCATTGGCTAATCAAATTAGCAAATTGATCACATTTGTCTTTAGGGCCTCTATCTGAATTAAATTTCATATAGTCAGCTAAAGAAAAAGAACAAAAAAGATGGTGATTACTTCAAATCTCATCTTCCTCGTGTGCGTTTGGCATGTTGTTCGCCAAGTTTTGAAGTGAGGGCATTTGTTGGCATTAAAATTTTATTGCGATAAATTACTATTTGATAGCCCAAATAAATTGGCTACTACTTTGGGTCCCAAATTAAAGTCCATAATAAATTTGAGCTTTATATAATAAGCCAATCCAAGATGAATTATAAAATATTTATTTATTTTGGATTAGCTAATTGGACTAAAATATGTATAATATAGCCCAATAGTAAATAAGTCCATCTCAAGTAGTATTCAAGCCCAAGGAAAAATTCAAGCTCCAAGTCAAAAACCCTAATCTTATGTTTACAAAAAAGGGTGCTGAGAGACATACCACACATAAAGAAATTCAAACTCTCAAGTCCAAACTCTTGCCACGATGAAGTGTTGCAACTAAAAGGGTTTTACATTTTCTTCTAAAGCATTAAATTTTAAAGACCTTGATATGAAAACAAATACTTTATTTCAAAGTGGTTCGTGATTTCATCCACAAGTTTAGGAGAGAATTACACTTCCGATTCAAAAACAAGCATCAAGCCCTTGAATCAAATCCAAAGGAAAAGAATCAAAGGAATAGTCTTCAATTACGAAGATATTCCAAAGATTATAACCACTTTTATTTTAAATCAAATATTGAATTTGTCCATATTTTTTTTATCTTGTAATTCATTTTGCAGACTTGAAATTTGTGTGAACAATGATATTAATGTTTTGCCAATGAATTTATTATGACTTCTGTGTGTTTGATTTGTCAAGTTAAAAGTGTTTACCCATATTGTTAGTTTTTCTCATAACAAAAGTTATTTTATTTATGTGCCCACAAATATATAGAGTGAATTTTAGTATTTCCATTCTTATACATTATTCTAAATCATTTATTTGTTTTTGAAATGAGACTCTAGATTAATAAAAATATATCTCAACATATGGATCAAATTAATTACAACTAGAGTCGTAACTAGGATCCGAATGAACTGGCGGCCAAGAGGTAAGAACAACTTTCATTCTAGTAGCCTAGTTAGGCTAATTACCTAAGTCCATTCTATGTAGGATTGAGCCTATAATTCAAACAAAACAAGACTCCCAAATCGAATATGATTAGACTTTTGATGCTCTCTAATAGTCCAAATAAAGATGAAGTCCCTGTATAGAAAAGACTACACTTTTAATTCAGATTAAGCCAAACTAGTTCATATAAAATCAAAAGTGTAATTGCAATTAAGTTAGACTCGAATTTCGTGTGTGTGTGTGTATATATATAAAGACGATGTCGTTAAATCAATTGACTATTAAGCAAAAATATAATTAGACTTAAAGTCCTTTACCCTGTAACATCCCAAAAACAAGAGTATGAAAATTTTTGTTAGATTTCAAAAATTTATAAATTAAATGAGAATACAAAGATTTAAAATAAAAATAACAACAACACCTAAATGGGTCTTTAAAAAAATTGTACTTAAATTAATTGAATTTTAGTGTGATGTTGAAAAATTACAAAGACCAAAAATTAATAAATGAGGACTTAATTGCATGAATTAAAAACTAAGCAAGAATTAAAATGTAAGAAGTTTAATTGAAAAAAATTAGGGGCCGAATGTGAGGCACTAAGAAGTTGAGGGGCCAATGCAAGGCACTAAAAAGGTTGAGGGGCCCAATTGAAATCTAAGAAGAAGGTTTGGGGAGAAATTTGCAAAAATAGAGTTAATTGAAAAATATAAAACCGAAGCCCCTCATTTCTATCTTATTCTCACATGCATTCCCATCACTTCCCACTCCAACTGTCTCTCATCAACATTAGCAAATCAAAGAATGAAAGCAACCATCCTCTTCCTCTCATCACAACAAACACACTGGTATCAAATTCCCCGTGAAACAACCAGCAAAGCATCAAAAGATTGAGAGTCAAAGGTGGCACATGGTGGTGGTGGCTTGTTACTAGATTCTGACAACTAGAGCTTAGGTTTGAGTAGCGATTATGATGGGTTCAGTTTTATAGGAACACGTCAATACCCTCAATTACCAATTTGGACTACTAGATGAGGAATAATTGAGGTGGAAATAGTCAGCAATCGGAGATACAACTGCAATTGTTTTGACTCAATTGATTGGTGCACTATTGGCAAAAGTAAAAATTGAATGAGGATTTTTGCTTTGCATGAAGAAACAAATCAATTGGTGGTAGCAGTACCCAATACTAGTGGCAGTGCACAACGGAGCTCCAGCAGTACGATACTTTCAGGCAGACACTTCGTACTGGCAATCTAAGTGCATGCAAGCTAGTTATGGATTGTGAATTGACCTTAAACTTGGTCAATTTGGTAAAAATTTTGATTAACCGGCTAATTTGATTCCTAATTTAATCTGATTAAACTGCTAGGCTAATTTCTGTTGTAAATGCAAGTTAATTGGACAAAAATTGTGACTATAGATTGAAATGATTGTATAAGAATTGAATTTTAAGTGACGTATGGACCTGGATTCGATAATAAAAAACTAATTATTATCATTAAGTTAATTGATGCCCTTGGGAAGTCGAAATTGTAAAACGGTAAAAAGACTTGAGAATTATAAAGACACATGTTAAATTCATGGATGTGGGTTAAATTTAATTAGTTATGAATCGAGAATATTAATTTAAATATTAGTAATGAAAGTAAATACTAGCCCAAAACCAAAAAAATATTAATTAATGAGATTTGACCGAACTAACATGCTTAAGGAAACAAAGGGTAAATTAAGTTCGGAATAAAGCCTTTAATTGCCTAAACGAGCCATATGGCTAGCAAATCTAGTAATATGAATTAGATGATCGAGGAAAATAGACCATATTACTAAGTACTTTGGTACGAAGATAATATAGAACGATACTTGAGAAGATAAGAAGGCTAGAGTAATTAGAATGTGTGATTAGCCATAATTATTGTTAATAAATGCTATATTGTGGCGTCGATATATGGCATTTTGAATGAAAATAGGAGACGAGAATACTAGCATTCCTAACTGGTAGATATGGATGGCAGTAGGGTGGGTTCGAGGTGGTTTAGGCTTGCCCTATATCCTGCCCTGCCCCAAAAAGGTCCCACCCCACCTCGTCTAGTCGGGTTGGCGGGTTTAACTTGCCAATCAGGAAAGAATCAAAAAAATTGGAATCAATAACTGAAAGCATCAAATCAAAACTACTTAATAGCAATTAAAATTCAAATTTCAAGTACAAAAATAAAAAATTCATGCAAACAAGATAAGATTTTAGAAACAAAATAAGACATAAAAATAAAATTAAAGTACTAACCAGCACAACATTCAAATTTTATACATTGTGAGTTTGATAGTAAACTGAAACAAAAAAAAAAAACTCAAAATTTTTAAATCCAATAAGCTTCCACCATATAGTTTTAATCCCCATCTAAATTAACTTATCCCACATTCTTCAACATCATCCTCTTCATCGAGCATAGTTGGACATTATTTTTAATTAGAAAAATATAAAATAAATTGTATATAATATAATTGTTGTTGTTGTGTTGTTGTTGTTGTTGTTGTTGTTGTTGTTGTTGTTGTTGTTAAATATATAACATTTATATGGGTGGGGTGGCAGGGTGGGTTTGGGGCAAGGTTAGTAAACCCCATAGCCCGCCCCAAATAATTCGGGTTAGAAACATCTCACCCCATACCCTGCCCCATACTTAGTTAAGTCATCCCAAGCCTGTCCCATTTGAGATGAGTTGAGCTTTGGTTCAAGTTTTGCCCTGCCCCATTACCATCCCTATTGGTAGAAGACTTCTATTGTGAGCACTAAGTATTGAGGTGAGGTTAATACTATCTTTATTACCAGGGAAAAGATATATGTATATATATGAGCATTAGAAAGATTGTTTGTTCCTTGACCAATTTGTTCGACTATGATATCATTATATGTCTTGAAATTGATATTCTTATATGATCCTCTTTGAAATGTAAACAAAATAATTGACTGATTGTACCCTTATGCTATATCTATTAGTGTCCTTTAAAGTCTCTTTGTTGAGTTTTGATGTTTTCTTTGCTTTTCTGTATTCCTTAGTGTTGCGAGCTGATTTATTGATAGTTATATTATTTTTTCCTTCTGAAATGCCGTCTTAGACAGTCTTGCTTACTGATTGTTTATTATTCTTTGAACTTAATATTCTGCAATGTTATTAGTCTTGTCAACCAATTAGCTTGTTGTTCTTGAATCCATTGTGTTTGTTGTTTTGCATCCTTTAGCCTGGTTAGCCAAATTTTGGAACTGGCCTTACAATGTTCTGAGATATTGATACAGTTGCAACTGATCGATATGTTATGTAATTTGAATTGAGTTTTCTTCAGATTTGTTCATGGCCAATTATTTTGAAATATGATTCTGTTGTTGGAACCAATTGTTAATTAGACCCTTGGAGATGCCCATGAGAATTTTAGACCCAAAGGGGCACCATGGGAAGTTATGGGCCCAGGACTAGGATCGAAAAGATAGTTGAGCAAAACAAATCGATGGTGGGGTCTCCTAAACTAGTACCCTCTAGTGATCCTATTTCACAAGCAGTTGGAGGTTAACTATTTGTGAGCGAGGGATCAGCATACAATCGACCATGCCAAAGAGGAGGGTGTGTGTGTGTGTGTGTTTTGTTCGAGCCAAGCACTCAGAACTTGGAGGGATAAGGGACTTGTTTACATGTTTATATTTGGAAGTCATAAGGTTGGAAACCTTTCCTCAATAGCTACACATGATATGTTATTATCTTGTCTTCTGTTTTTAATTAGCAGATGATTTGTTGTGGTCTCATCTTCTATTGTTAATTTTATTTCTAAACTTCTATTACTTGAGTCTATCAGTAACAGTTTTGTTGACACCTGAAGTTGCACTTGGCATTGTGCAAGCGTTTTACGAGCATCTTGCTTATTTTAGTTCCTTTTTAAAGTGTCTCATTGCCTTTACCACATTTAATATATTTATATCTAAGTTCTTTTATTGATCACCTCATTAAGTCATTAGGACTTACGCCTCCTGTATATTCTTGATTCTTTTTCCTAGATAGGCATTAATAAATGATGGACATCCCGCTTGCGCATGTGTACATAGTGTATGTAGTTTTGCAGGCAAATCACCAGTTGTATGGCTTGGTAAACTGGATATGTGAATCATAGTATGCTAAGCTTGGATTCTGTTTGATTTTGAAAACTTGAGAAACTGGTTGTTGAGGATTTTTGTATCTATTCGGTAAACCCAGTTCGCTAGGTTATGTGTTGTAATGTTGGATTGTAAATATAATGTACCAGGAATGTTAGGTTTGAACTCGATTACTTCTAATGTAAATGTTTCTAAAATGTGGATTTGTGATGTTGGTGATTTGCCTTAAGTCAAGGTGAAATAAGATTGGAGTAGCACCTCAACACGAAGCAAACACGTTGTGAACGGAACGCTGCATACCAAGTATCTATAACTTTAAAAAAGAAGTGCTAAATATTAAAAAACATATCATTATTTGTTTTAAAGCTCAATAAATCACGTTGTTCTAATGAGATTGCTTATTATTTTACAAAATTATCCCAATTGTTTATATTTTGTCATTCTATTTTATTGTATGTAACATGATTCTATTGTTATTTATACATTAATAAAATATTATATCCCATATTTCCACATAAGACTATAACTAATTAAACGAATAATAAAGATATTATTTTGTTATTGCATAAACTAAAAGGGGGCCAATGTTGGCACAGTCATATTTCTTAGAAATTGCTTACAACGTACGGTTCGGAATTACCGTAGCATTTTAGTTATCTTGACAATTTTTTTAACATAGCTACAAAATATTTTCATATATTTTAAATTAATTATCAAAAGAAATAGTTAAGCTCGAAATTTTTGAATACTGATGCATCTTCAAAATAAGTAGTGTTTATTATAAGTTAGTAGGTTTATTAAAACTGAGATGGACTTACGTAGCCAATGTGAATACATTGCATGTAACAAACTTTTGTATGCTATGGGGGTCTTATTTTGCTATTAAAATGAAATTGCAAAACTTTAAACCTGCACTTTCATTTAGTTCATATAATAGCAAAATATGAGCTGCTACTGACCAGTCGCATCTATATTTGTACCACATATAATTCGTCATGTTTTAATAATTCTCGAAATTAATTATCAAAAGAATTCTATAAATTGATAAAAATAATCTCTTTTTAAAAGAAAATGGTAAGAAAGTTTTAATTTTTCTTTTCTTTTCTTTTCTCTTCTCCTCTTTGATATATCTTTCTTTCTCCAATTTTATTTCTTTAATTAATTTATTTTATTATATTTTTTAATTAATTTTTAAAGTTTATATAAATATATAATATATATTAAAAAAATTTACGAACAAATAAGATGTGTCAAAATTGTTGGTAGTAAATAACCAACCTAGTTATCGTGAAAGAATATAATAATTTCAATTAATAATGTTCACGGTAATGACAGAAACTCTCTAACTTTTCCTAATAAGACAATAGTTGATAGAACATTTTCAGATCGCATAATGGCTATCAAGAAGCAGACATTACCTTACATGACTATGACTTTATCTGTGAATATCTATGAGTGATTATTTTGTCTGTTGTTATGTGGCAATTATTGATATGGGTTTTAAATTCTTGAGATGTTCATTATACCATCAGACAATATCGACAAAATAACAAGATATCTTCTGCGTTTTTTCAAGTAATAAAAGTTTTTCTTATGTGGTAGAGTTTGAGGTTTCAAGACTTTAAAAATCCTAATTCAAGTTAATATCAAATATGTGGGTGTAATAATCCAAAGTCACAATAGTGTTCTTGACATTAAATATATTCTTCTAAAAAAGG
>JACGDI010005861.1:67378-100404 GCA_014898725.1 Jacaranda copaia
ATTAAAATATTATAAATTTAAGAAGATAAATAAATATTTTAATTATTTTATGGTATAAAAATTTTACTACACACACAACACATTAAATGTGCTAAAATTGCTAGTGTATAACTGCTACAACAAATGCACATGCATACAATTTATAACTAATTAAATCTTAAACTCAGTCTACTATACTAAAGTTAAATAGCAAATTAGTCCAGTGACATCATAATATAGATTGTGGGTTTGTAAATTTTGTGAAAAATATAATTTTAGCCTTATTAAATCATAATTTCTAAAGGATAATTTTGGAATTCTCCACTTTATCTTTTTATGTTGAATTCTTCACTTTATATTTCAATCTGTATTAGCTTTTAACTATATTTTAGACACAAAATAATGTACAATTTTTATTTTCATAATAATATAGAATCATAGATAATATCTTTATTGGTCAGCAAATGCCATTACAGTACATTACGTACTACTACTCCTACTAGTAGTAGTAATCAGCAAATGCCATTACAGTACATTACGCACTACTACTCCTACTAGTAGTAGTAGTAATCAGCAAATGCCATTACAGTACATTACGTACTACTACTGCTACTAATAAAAGGATCCAATCTTATAGTTTGCAATTAAAATTGGAATTTCAATTTTACTCATCAATATAACCTATAATATATATAGGTTTAATTAATTAATTAAAAAGAAAAATTTTCATTTTCATTTCATGTCACATTTTTTGTTCTTTAAATCATAATCATCTATTTTTTTTCTCTTTTTATTATAATTATATGTCAATATGTCATATATTAATATCTATATTATTTATAAAATATAAGGTTTTTAATAATTATTTTGCTATGTTTGGTAATAAGAATTAAGATGATAAAATCAATTTTATTTTATAAAATAAAGAAAATATAATTTTATTTTCCCTTCTTAAATTTTACTCTTTTTTTTCTCAATTATTTCACTTTATCAAAAAATTTCTTTTATTTATTCCCAAAACTTAAAACTACATTAACACTTAAATTGTTTGAAAAATTACACTTAAATTTAAAAAATGGTTCCAAAAATTGAATTTTTTATTTTTAGTTCAGTTCAATTTAACCAAGGAAAAAAACCAAATCGAACCAAAAACTGAATTTTTTTAAAATAGAAAACCGAAACTGAATCAAACCTAGTTTGATCAGTTTTGGTTTTTTTCTGAACACCCCTATACTAGCCTTCCAAGGGGTAGAGCTTGCTGCATTGGCATCTCTTTTGGTAACAGGTGCACTTCGAGTGCTTACTCCAATGTCAAACAGGACTATGCTTCAAGCAGGTTGTTCCTTGTATTCTCACCTCTTGGGATAACATGGCACTAAATCTTGAGCTCTAGATCTTGTTTGCATCCTCAACATTCCTAGCTCTAGATGGAAGTTCCCATAGACAATGCTAAAATGATGCTACTCAAAAGTGGAGTGAAGGTCCTTTTTAGAAGTCAGCTTATTTGATAAGGTTTCTGCTCCAAAATGCGTTTGTGTAAAGTCAAAGCTTGGGACTTTTGATAGATGATCTTCTTGTTCCAATTTTGACTAAGAGTTGATATTTATAATAATTAGGTACTTAATGAGTTTCAGCTCATTTGGATTTGGGTTTCTTGATGGGGCTAATTTATTGGGCTTATTACCTTTGTACTTAATTATTATGTATTTAATTAGACCTTTTTATTTATTTTTTATTTTTTAACTCTTAAAGTTCATTTTTCCATAGCAGTACTACACATATTAAAAAGTAATGTAGCCACATTTCATGGTGGATTAAAGTATTTTTTTTTCCTTTAACAAGCAATCTTATCTACATGTAATTACCACATACATAGAGTCTCATGCACAAAAATAAATGGGATGTAAGAAATTTTTCAAAATATATGTTTTTTTCTAATATAATAGCAAATGTCAATTTGGAGAAGCATTACCTTAATTTAGCCGAAGCAAATTTCTATTAGCAAAATTTATGTTTTATACTTGATATATCCCAATACCTTCAAATGCAAAAATGTAGAATATTTCAATCAAATTTCCTACTAATACTTTTGAATAGTGAAGTGGCACACAAAATGGAAAAATATTCCTATCATTCAAAGAAGAATGAAGAAATTTACTCACCTATTTATGAGAACTTTTCACTGGGTTTGTTGAATCCAAACAACTAGGAATGAAGAGTTTGGTTGCTACTTGTCTTAGTTCTTCTACCTACTTTGTGTAAAAAAAGAAATGATGATAGAAAGACATTGGTAACGATGAGTGTTGATGAGCAGTTTAGATTCTCTATTTCAATCTATATTTTATCATCTATTTCATTTCATGAATATATGACACGTATATTAAATATTTTTTTATAAAAATAATTAGACATACTGGGTATATATACATTAAATTGGAATAGAAAATAAAATAGAGAATGGAATAAATGATCCAAAGTGGTTGGCAAGATGACATGTGCCCAACTAAAGTGAAGGATGGTTAGAAGATCTTACTGGATCTCTTTCCATTCTGCTAGGCCACTAGGGTGACTTTTTCACCTAGGAGGGCATTTGGGTACATTTTTTATTTAGCATATTGATTACATTTGATGCAACGGGTAAAATCATGGCAGAAAGAAAAGGAAAAGAAACATAAGCTATTGCACAAATAACTTGAATGAAAGAAAGCCTGTACATGAAAAGTCTCAAAACAAAGTAAATAACTTTCTCGTAGAGAGAGAAAAAAAACCCAAAGAATTCTATTGCCCAAGTTGCCTACAAGCTACACATGTGAGCCTATTTATAGGACTCTTAAAGAGTTTTAATTCTACAACTAATAGGAAAATAACAAATTCATGTTTACCTCTAAAACTCCTAACTCCCTAAAAGATAATGTAAAATAACACCTAACTCTTTAAGATAATATTAAATAATATCTAACTCTTAAAAAATAATAAAAATTTAAAATCTAATGTCTGGCTAGAAAGAGAAGAATCCAAAAGATAGAACTTATTATCTAAATGATAAGAATGAAATATTTCCCATATGTGGAATATCTTCCAAAAGACAACTCCAATCAAGATTATCTCTATTTCCCATATCATTCCCCCCTCTTAAGGAAATAACTTGTCATTGAGTTATCAATGTCTTTTGGATCTAAAATCTTATCAAATGAATAATAGGGATAAAGATCAACTATTTTCACAAGTTCATGGTAATTCCACCACAATTATGCTCATTGATTTCCTTCAAGATATGACAAGGCTCACACCTCTTTGATTGCAACTTGTTGTAAATACCAATTAGGAATCTTTTTTTTCTCAAGAAAATTGTTGCATCATCGCCTTCTTCAGAAATTAAGAAGCCTCCTTGTTTATTGGCAATTACTTTATATTTGGTACTAGCTTCTTCAAGTTTTTGCTTGACCTTTGATTGAACATTTTGCATTGGTAGCAATTTTGATGGCATCTCCTTATGCATAATATCAGTCTCTTCAAATAACAAGCATATGCCTTCATGAAATTGTTTCCTTGGCGAATCCTTAACAGTAGTCAAAGCTCCCTTTACTACTAAGCAATGACTTAGTGGAGTCTCTCTGCAGGCAGCCTTAAACTCTTTCTTTGAATGAGTTAATGTTAGGAAAAATTTACTTCCACTTTAGAAGTTTTGGCCTCAAATATCTTATTCAAGGGCAATAAGGTCATCTTCATTTCATTTGTCTCCAATTTATATATGTTGTCCCATCCAAAACGATGTGTATTATTGCCAAACTACCAAGGCTTGCCAAATAGTAAGTGACAAGCGTCTATGCTACCATGTTAAAATACACATCATCTTTATACTTCTCAATTAGGGATAGAACTTTGCAGCATTCTATCACTTAAATGTTTTCTATGGTCTTGATCTACCCAATATTTTTTGAACCACAAAAGTTTGGCCATCCCCTAAATCATCTCCATCATCGTCACTATCGGGTTTGCATTTCACTTCACCTACATCTTTAAATTCTTCTCCACAATCACCATGCTCTATAATACTGATATCTTTTCTTCTTGTAAAATCATTAGAGTAGTGTCCAAGTTGATTACAATAGTAGCATTTTCCAGGAATCGGCTTGGCATATGTGTTTTTCTACATCTACATTTGAGTTTCGATCACCTTCAACTTCTTACCTATTGCTTTATGATACATCATCTCCTCAATTTGTCTTTGAGTTGTAAGTTAATGTCCTTTGTTTTGTGCTTGCTAGTATGGATTGAAGTTGACCCCTTCTAGAGCATTCCATATTTTTGTCTTGTATCATCATCTCAGCTTTTAGTGCCATGTTTTGTGCTTCCAAGACATTTCATAACCTCTGCATGCCAATCTTATCTTAAATTGTTGGATTCAAATGATTCCTTTAGATATCTTGCTACTTGTTGATTGTCTGACTCTGTTATGTCATTTTGCTCAGCAAGTTGCAAGAACTCTATGGTGTATTCATGTACCAATCTATCTTCTTGGTGACATCATTGATATTCAAGTATAGGTACTGCTCATAATCTGAGGATAGAAAGCAAGCCTTCAGTAAGTGCTTTATTCGATACCACGTTAAGACTCATCCTTTACCTTTACTCTTCCTTGTGCCTTGTAATTGTTTCCACTAAGCAAAGGCAACTCCCTTTAGCCTATAGGCTGCTAATTTAACTCTACACTCCTCAAAAATCTCTAAATAGTCAAAGAATCTATCTACTTCTACAAGTCAATCCATAAATTCTTTATTTAAATTGCCATTAAAGTATGAGAGATCTACCCTTAAGCGAAAGTCATGATATCTAGCAGTGCATTACTAATTTCCTCATCCCATATTGCGCAACTCAACTACGTCATCTTCTTCCTCTTCCAAATCTTCTACATTGACAAATAGGATTACGTCTAACTAGTCGTGGTACTTGGGCAAATTCTCCAGCTTCACGCCTTGGCCTTAGACTCTTATCTGTATTCAGAACATTCAAATGCAAATTTATCTTCTCTAATTTATGATCAAAGGATTTTATTTTTTTTCAATGCACAAATCTCCTCTTGGAGAGTTAATGAAGTTTGATCTCCCTAAACCATTTGGTTGTTTTGCAAACCTCCAGTTACTCCTGCATTAACCATCAAAAAAGGCTAAACCTGCTCTGATGCCAAACTGATGTTGCGAGTAAAATTTGAGAGAAAAGAAAAAGAAAAAAAATAAGCTATTACACGAATAACTTAAATAAAAGAAATCATGTATACCACAAGCCTCAAAACAACGTAAATAATGTTCTCATAGAGAGGGAAAAAAAAAACCCAAAGAATTCTATTGCTTAAATTGTTTGACAAGCTACATATGTTAGCCTATTTATAGGCCTCTCAAAGAATTTTAATTTTATAACTGATAGGAATATGACAAATTCATGCTCATTTCTAAAACTCTTATTTCCCTAAAAGATAATGTAAAATAACACCTAACTCTCTAAAATAAATATAAAATAATATCTAACTCTTAAAAGATAATAAAAATTTAAAATCTAATACCTATCTAGAAAGAAAAGTATTTAAAAGATAAAACTTAGTATCTAAGAGGCTGTTTGGTTTCATTCTCACCGGTCATTTTCATTTTCACCTAAAAATGCATAGTGAAAAGTTAGTTAGAAAAAGTGAATTTGAAAATGAGTTGTATTTGAATGTGTTGTTTAAAATTATAGGTTTATATATATGTGAAAATAAAATATATTTGGATGTTTGGTGTTTTTGTATTAAAAGTTTTGTAATTTTTAAATTTGAATTAATGATGTGATGTATGATTATTTGAAAAAATAATATTATAATTTGAATGGTATATGAAAAGTATTGGGAAGATAAAAAATGATTAAGGTAATGCTAAGGGCTGAAAAAAGAATGAAAATGGAGAGAGAATATAATAAAAAATGTTTTGAAAATGAAAATATTTGAAAAAATAATGTATATAGTGATAGTTTTTTGTTTTCATTTTAAGGTGAAAATGAAAATGGACTGTGAGAATGAAACCAAACAGCCCCTAAATTATAAGAATGAAATTTTTCCATACATAGAATATCATCTGAAAGATAACTCTAACTAAGATTTTCTCTATCTCCCGTATCAACATTACATATATAAATAATTATTTAAGATATCTTTTTTTATCATTCATTTCATCCACATAATAAACACAATTAATATAACAATTGTAAAAATAATTTCAATTATTATTATTATTATTATTATTATTATTATTATTATTATTATCCTAATTTTCATTTTATCATTCTACATCTCAATTAAAAAAGGAAAACAGACTTAAAAATGCAGAAAGGTGGCGATCTCATAGACCAAAGGAACCGATTTAATGCATCGGTGGAGCAACTTCGAGAAGTCGCATAAATTGAGAAAGAAAATAAAATTATTTTATTTTTACCTTGTTTTTGGATATATTTATATGATAATTTGATGACGATATTATTATATTGAAAAATACATTGGACGTAGAGCACTGAAGCTTCACTTTGTCTCATGAAAAATTTGAAGTAAAAAAGGCAAATTAAGAGGCAAGATAAAAGTTCTGCACTGCAGCAGAAGTGCATTCGATGGTGAACCTATGAATATATTTTTTATTTTTATTTTTAAAATGCAAATGTTTTCTTCTAATAATTTATGTATCTTCTCTTTATAATGATAATCATCATTATTGCTATCTCTCTCAACCTACAAATCCAATATAATTATTACATTTTCAACAATCTATTTAAATATCAAGTTTTAAACATGATGAAAATAAGCAAAAATAAAACCAAATGAGCCCTAAATTTCTTAAATTTGGGTATCAGGCACGTTTAAAACAGTGTGGCGAAAAATTTCTCTCATCATCAACCAGCCTCATTTCCAGCAATCATAGCACATAAGGACATATGAGAGCGATCAACAGAGACATACAGTACGTCTACACGCAACCCGCTTTATCAAAACCTAAAATAATCTCATCATGCTCCGTTCATACGAAAATTGTCATCTAGCAATGCAATAGCTTTAAATCAACGAGCGACTGTCCCTACTATCTATTCTTAAACGGGGACTTCCAAGTTCTGAAAAGGACGCAACTAGAAACAGAAGATTCCCACGAGAAGAAAACTGCCAAGTTTTATCCCATTACCACTTGCTGCAACAATTTACAAAACCCACTAGTCCTATTTGCTACTTGCTACGCCACACAAAACCCAAAAAAGAAGCAACCAAAACACAAAGCAAACTACAAGTACAAAGGACCCACGATACTCTCACGTTTAATCAACCTCCTCAATCTTCGGCCCCGCGCCACCGCCAGAGCTGCCAGCTCCGCCGCCAGGCATGTCATCACCCATCGTTGCGCTGCCAACATCGCCGCTTTGATACATTTTCGAAATGATGGGATTACAAATGCTCTCCAATTCTTTCAGCTTGTGCTCAAGCTCGTCAACCTCAGCCAACTGATTCCTATCCAACCACTCAATAGTTTCCTCCACAGCCTTCTCAATCCTCCCCTTATCATTTGGATCCAATTTAGTCCCAAATTTCTCATCCCTCACAGTATTCCTCATGTTATATGCATAATTCTCGAGTGAATTCTTGGTCTCCACCTTCTTCTTCACCTCCCCATCCTCTGCTTTATACCTCTCTGCATCCTTCACCATTTTCTCAATCTCCTCTTTGCTCAATCTCCCCTTATCATTGGTGATTGTAATCTTGTTCTTAACACCAGCAGTCTTGTCCTCTGCCGTGACATTCAATATCCCATTAGCATCGATATCAAACGTCACATTGATCTGTGGGACGCCTCTAGGGGCCGGAGGAATGCCTGTGAGCTCGAATTTGCCAAGAAGATTGTTATCTCTAGTTCTCGCTCTTTCACCTTCATATACTTGGATCAGCACGCCGGGCTGATTATCTGAATAAGTAGAGAAAATCTGTTCTTTCTTAGTGGGGATTGTTGTGTTTCTTGGGATCAAAACGGTCATCACCCCTCCTGCAGTTTCAAGGCCAAGAGACAATGGCGTGACATCAAGAAGCAACAACTCTTGGACCTTCTCATCGCCTTCCCCTGTCAAGATTGCAGCCTGCACGGCTGCACCGTAGGCCACGGCCTCGTCAGGATTAATACTCTTACAGAGCTCCTTCCCATTGAAAAAGTCTAGCAAAAGTTGCTGAACTTTGGGGATTCTAGTTGATCCACCTACAAGAACCACCTCATGAACATGGGATTTATCCATCTTTGCATCCCTCAAACACTTCTCCACAGGCTCCATACACTTCAAGAACAAATCCATACACAATTCCTCGAACCTTGCCCTTGTTATGGTCGCATAAAAATCAATCCCTTCGAACAATGAATCAACCTCAATGGTTGTCTGAGAGGTGGAAGATAGAGTTCTCTTAGCCCTCTCACAAGCTGTTCTCAATCGCCTCAAAGCCCTTGCATTCCCACTAATATCCTTCTTATGTTTCCTCCTAAACTCCGCCACAAAATGATTCACAAGCCGGTTGTCAAAATCCTCACCTCCCAAATGAGTATCCCCCGCCGTGGATTTCACCTCAAAAATCCCTTCTTCTATAGTCAGCAAAGACACATCAAAAGTCCCACCTCCCAAATCAAAGACAAGAACATTTTGTTCACCTTTTCTTGAACTCTTCTTGTCCAAGCCATAAGCTATAGCAGCAGCCGTAGGCTCATTGATAATCCTCAGCACATTGAGCCCCGCAATCGCCCCAGCGTCCTTCGTCGCCTGCCTCTGAGAATCATTGAAATACGCGGGAACAGTGATTACTGCGTTCTTGATTTGATACCCCAAGAAAGATTCCGCAGTTTCCCTCATCTTGGTCAGCACCATAGACGATATTTGTTCAGGAGCAAACAGCTTCTGCTCCCCTTTATAGGAGACAACAATCATGGGCTTGTCGCCAGCGCCGGAGACCACCTTGAAAGGCCAGAGTTTCATGTCGCTTTGCACAGAGGGGTCAGTGAATCGGCGGCCGATGAGGCGCTTGGCGTCGAAAACTGTGTTGTGTGGGTTCATGGCGACCTGGTTCTTGGCGGCGTCGCCGATAAGGCGCTCGGTGTCGGTGAAAGCGACGTAGGAAGGTGTGGTTCTGTTGCCCTGGTCGTTTGTAATGATCTCCACGCGGTCGTTCATCCATACCCCGACGCAACTGTAGGTTGTGCCGAGGTCTATGCCTATAGCCTTGTTCTCTTTGGTAGCCATTGAAGTTGAAAGGAAAAATCCGGAAAATAGTAGTAGAATTTGGAAGTAATGGTAAACACTCGGTGTAAATCAGAGGAAATAGATTGTCAACTGTTTGTTTGATGAGAATGAAAAGCAGCCAATAAATAAGCAGCATGGTTATATATATATGACGTTTCAGAAGATTCTAGAGTTGCATAGGACTGGCTTAGCTTTTGCGACGGCAGACGGCGAGGTTTATCAGGATTTAGGCGGTGAAGTCACCGGTGACGTGGTGGCGGAGGGAGTGCCGAGATGTCGAATTGCTGCAGGGATTTTTGCTACACGTGGCTTGATTTAAGGTTATTTTTGGTCTACGATTCTCACCATATAATTTTTATTTATTGCTAATGTCTGATTTTATTTTGCGATAAATAAAACAAAATTAATTTAAAATATTTTTTTAAGTTAAATATTATAATTGTCCTTTTAATTTGTTTAACTTTAATACCTAAATTTGTTTAATTTTTTATTTTTTTCAAATTTCCTCACGTGTCAAATTTTATGTTTTTAAAAAATATAATAACAAACAAAAAAAATATTTTTCAATAATATTGGATAGTGCAATACCTTAAAGTCTTTTTTTTCTCTATTTACATTATTTTTTTTTAAATATTTTGTAGATAAAATTATAAAGATATATTTTTCTATTTAAATATTTAATATATATAAATTAAACTAATAGAATTCAAACATGTTATTTTTTTAAATATATAAAAATTAATACATATATGTATATGTATATATTCAATCATATATATATTTATGTATATACATATATATTCCTCAATATATAAATATAAACTATATAATATATATACACACACCTAGCCCCGCAACCAGCCCCTGGTGGCGGCAGGCAGCAATCTGCCAGCGGTCGGCTGATTTTGCTGCTGGTCAAACCGCGACAGCCTGATTTGTTTGGGGGAATCGTGGGAGGGTGATTTAAATTTTGATTTTATTTTTTCAATTTTTTACTTTTTTATTAATTAAATTATTAAATATGTTTTTAGTAAAGTACTCAAAAATAGAAATAATTTATTGAAATTAAGGATAAAACAAAGACTAAATGTAAGATAAATAAATTTGATCAAAGGATAAAATAGTATTTTAAGACTAAACAAAATAATTAATAAATTATTTAAATAAAATTAAATTAATTTAAAAACAAGCATAAATGTATGACTCTGGTACACTCAATTGAAGAACAATGCTAACAAAGTGCTTACATAATAATAGATAAAATAAAATAGTTAGGATATTAGAAAAGCCTGAAATAGAAATGACAATGGCTCCTAGTCCTAGTAAAAGCCCAATCAGCCCCAAAATCCATCCCATTTGGAGTTAATTTTGAAAGTATAAATGGGTTTGGAGTGGGTCTTCAATTTTAATTTATAATCCTAGATCAGTCTTGAATTCATCCTATTAAAATATTAATATATATTAATTTTATTTATTATAAGTATATTTACAGGATATACATATTCATATATATTGGAGAAATGTGTATTTTGATACATATTTCATATAATAGTAATAATTTTATCATAACAAATAGTTTATGTATTGAACTTGCATATTTAAGTAGCAATAATTTTACAAAAACAAAAATATGTGTTTATAAATATTTAAATAATTAATTTTGTTAAATACTTAACTATTTAAATATTTAAGTTAGAGTGATATTACCTTTTTGAAAGAATATTTTTTAATTCTTTTAAACATATTGATATTCCTAGAAAATTGAACAAGGCCCTTTTCGAAAGACAGCACGATATCGATTTGTCTTTTCAAGAACACACGCAAAGAGACCTACTCTTCACGAGAGTTCTTCACTCTCAGAAAGTTTGCTAATAATTTCTTGTGTCTCATCTCTCTTTAGGGCTTAATATTTATAAATTTTAGTCTTAATAGGCCTATGCCTATAAGAATTTTTCTATCCTCTCAACGAGCTTGATTTAACTTTTGGGCTCTTCAGCTTATTTACTTAGTTAATTAATTTTAAAATTGATTATCATATTTAGTTAAATTACCAAAATATCTTTAGGTCCATTTTTAATTACATCACTTGCAAAACGAGTTTAACAGGTTCAACCTACTAAGATTCTAGTTTGAGGCGGGGTAGATGGGGTTTTCTATGGTTTCAACCTATCATTTTGATCTACTATCATGCAACTACTTTGCTACCATTAATTTGCAACCAAGTGAATATCTAAGTCATGATAATCTTGCTTAAAAAATAAATAAAATTTAATCAAACAATTTAAAATATTTATATTATTCTCTTTGAAATTCCTAATATATCCTTTATTCAAAATTTTAGTATTCTAAATATACCCTATATTTGAACAAAAAAATTTAACATATGCAAAGTAATTTAATTAATTTTATATATTATCTACAAATAAAATAAATAAAAAAATTAAAAATAAAATAACAAGCATAAAACAGAAGGAGTCCAGTTTTTGTAGCCGGATTGGGGAATCTCGTAGTTAACGATAGAGAGGAAGTCGTTTGATCATGCATTTTGAGTACAGGAATTGGGCTTTTCCCTTCCTTTGTCTTGAACTAAACTTTTTTGAAAAGGCGCTTTGCACTATATGCTGGTTTACCCCGCCTCGGAATGGAAGACTCAAGCTTTTTTCTTAGAGCTTGAAACCTCATAGCGCAGTTAACCCTAGGAGTCTTGCGCTTGCTTTCTTTTTTCTGCAATTGAATTGGATGGGCTTGCAACCCTTAGACCTTCAACTTCCACTACTACTTGAACTGGCTAGGATCTGTCACCAACCAAAGGCTCCATTTTGGTAAGCTCGCAGTCGAAGCATCATTATGATCATTAAGCCTATTTTGTTGTTTGGAACCTTATAATTTTTTTGAAAGAGGCCAAAGTAGGTTCTCTTGTAAATTTCCTTAAGGCTGCTTACATTCTTTCATCAAATTGCCCTCTATTGAGCCTCTTCTTCACTAGCAAATATGACGCTAATAGAAGTTCATTTACCACAATAGGTATTTGAAACACCTATCAACTTCTCCTAGCCTAGATTGGCTTCCTAGCAATGAACTCCTACTATATGGACTTAGCACTTTAGTGGAAATAGAGGGGCTGGGACTTCCATAATAGCTTGACTATGAGATGCCACCCACCTTTGGGGGCAGAGGCTTTTCGTCAGATACATATTGATTTCTTTCTTTTCTAATAGATCATGAAAAAATAGTTGTCTCATCAATAGATAGAAATAGGGGATTCGCTCCGCCCCTCTTTAGCTTCAAGGTGCTACTTTATGCTTCAAAGTTGAATTAGAGAGTAAAAGTCCAGGCGCGCAGGAGCAAGTTGAAATCTCCCTACTTGACTAGCTAGCAAGGGCCCCATGCCCCACTGCCCCCCTACCCTAACGGTAGCCTAGCTGACCATTACTAGCGTCCAGCCCTACCACTGTGGATTCGGTTGCCTGTCATGGCTGGCCATTGGTGTGTATGTAACTTTTTTTTTTTTTTTGAAAAAAGGAGGATATAAATGTATGTATATGTGAGTGTCTAATACACATGTATTTATATACACATAAATATTTATAATATTTTGAATACATATTTGAAAGTAGATTGTTTTGTTATTCAATTTTTATATTTTAATTGATTTTTTAAATTTTCTAAAAAGGATAATGTTTTTGTTAATTTTAAGAGCAATTCGTAATTGTAAGCTTTAGGATTCTTATAATTTAGTTGATTAATGAGTAGGTACTAAAATATAAATAAAAAATATTATCATAAAATATGAAAGAGATTAAATAAAATTATATGGTAAATAAATGATCAAATAAATAAGAAAAGGGTTTTCAAGATATTTGATATAAAAAAAGGTGATTGTTTAAGTTTTATTCTGTTTCGTTTGTCAAAACAAAGGAATACTTGGCACAATATAAAGTAATTGCTTGATATTTATAAAACAAATCGAATAGGACGGTAGAAAATCTTGTAATAAATCTTGAGCCCTAAAAAATTTTCATGGGTGGATTCTAAGTTTTGACGAACACGTCCTAAACTCACCTCATTGTTATCCCTAACAAAAGGACTAAGTTTTGGTATTTGGATTTTGGAAAAGGGAAAAAAGTGATAAATAAATAAAAGTACAGATATTATCATTTTTTTGGGTCAGTAGATATAATCATTTAAATTAACAAGACATGTTGAAAAAGTATTCTTTTGGGGGGTGTTATTTTACTTTAGTTTTTCTTATTTTTATTTGTCTATTTGAATTTTTGATTCAAATGACAAAATACTAAAAAATATTTTTAGGTAAATAATGTAATTCTTTTGGGTATATATTTTATATATTTTACTCTTTTTTTATCAAAATATAATGTACAAATACAATATAAATGATTTTGTTGGCAGTCAGGTTGAAAAATAAATCAAAATTTTATAAAAAATTAAATTCTTTTTGCCTTCTTTATTATAAAAACCTTTTAAACCTAGGGATTGCAATTGGGGCAAGTAAAAACCCAAATCTGAACTCAAACCCATCCTAAATTCAAACTCAATCCATTATGAATGGGATGGGTTTGGGGTGGTTTAATGGGGTCTGAGGCATGATTTTCATAACCTAAAATATTTAGAGTGGGGTATGCGGTTTACCTAACCTGCCCCAAACACGCTGCATATAATTATACATATAATAATAAATATATTATATATAATTGATTTTATATTTTTGAGATTAAGAATAAGTTAGATGTTGTATTGGTTGTTACTTTAATTATACTCTTATTCTCTTATTTTGCTTTTAGAACCTTATCTTGTTTGCATGAATTTTTCATTTTTGTACCTAAAATTTGAATTTTAATTGCTGTCAAATGATTCTTCTTTGATACTTTTATTGACTAATTTTAACTTTTCTAATCTTTTCCGAGTTGGTGGGTTAGGTCTAACCTGCCCCTAGAAATGCCTTATTTTAATATTTTATATTTTGTATAAATTTTATTTAATTTTCAAAAGTTTTGTGGGTTAAATTGTGAAGTTAGAAGACTTAATTGTACCATTATATAAATTAGGAGGGGTCAATGTTTAAATTTTATTAGCTAGTAGACCCGATGTGGGGATTATTGCAATTTGGTGGTTAAATTGAATACACTAAAAATTGGTTGGACTCAATTGGGGATGAGCAAAAACCGTTGAGGTCAATCTACAGTAAAAGAAAACTCAATTCTATAAATAATAGGATTTTTGATTCAATTGCTATTTTACCTTTCTTCCTCATTGAAAACCACCCTCTTCTCTCCCCAAGGATCACCCTAAAACCTAAAACAAAACCAGCTAACGTCTTCTTGTCTTCATCGTGAACTCATGCATACCTTCACCTTGCAAAAACCATCCAACGGTTTGTCGAAAAAATTGAACTCGATGATGATGAGCTTCAGAGGTGATAGGTTTTTCCATTCTGGTGACTGAAACCTAGACTTGAGTATTGGGTTTTGTAGCCCTTAGCTCAATGAGCATTTTGGTATCTTTATGTCATGCCCTAACTGAAGACACACAAGGGAGCTGGATGAAAGAGGTTAACGTTGATCCAGAAGGCTACGTAGCCTTGTAGAAACTTGTACATTCATGTAGGAAACTTGTAGGAGTTGTGCAGAATCTTCCAGAGAACATTCTGGAGAATTTTAGAGTAGGAAAAATTCTAGATTTATAAACTAGTCCATTGGATTGAGTCGATCTCCATCGTTGGTTTGGGAGGAGACTTGTATAAATAGGTAGTAGCTCATTTACATTGTACGAAGTAGAAATAAGTAATGAAGTAGAGAAACAAAACAAAAGGTAGAGTTCAAGTAATTGAACCCTCTGTGATTTTCTCTCTCAAAGTTTCTTTTGTGCTTAATGCTTGGCTAATTCACTAGCACACACAGCACTCGTGTATTTGCAATAGAGGTGAGGCTGACTTAGCTAGTATTGCAAGGGTCGAATAAGGAGCTAAGTGTCGCACGATAGCTTGTAAGGGACAAGTCCGTGACGAGTGGTATCAAAGCCTAGTTGGGCATGGTGTTGTGAACAAACTGAGTATGACCAACGACAACATTTAAGCAGTTCAAGGCATTAAAGAGAATGCATAAAGGATTAGAGCACAAGTATAAGGGGCTGTTCGAGGTTGTGGCACGAGTAGGCAAGGTCTCTTACCAACTTGACCTACCGAGTAGGCTAAAATTTCACCCGATCTTCCACATGACTATGCTCAAGCCATACCAGAAGGACAAAAAAGACCCAAGTTGAGAAGAATCATGTCGAGCGCCTCCCGCCATGATGAAGTCATATGATAAGGAAGTGGAGGAAGTCTTGACATCAAGAGTTGTAAGATGGCGAGGCATCCCACCTAGTACATAATTCTTGATCAAGTGGAAGGGATTACCAAAGTCTGAGACAACCTGGGAGATGAAAGAAAACTTGTGGCAGTTTTGGGACCAACTCTAAGACTATGGCGCAATGAGGGTGATGCTAAATTAGGTGGGAAAGGATGTCATGCCCGACCAAAGACACGTAAGGGAGCTAGACAAAAGAGGTTAATGCTAATCCAAAAGGCTCTAGAACTTTATAGAAACTTGTACATTCTTGTAGGAAACTTGTAGGAGTTGTGTAGAATCTTCTAGAAAATGTTCTGGAGAGAATTCTAGAGTAGGGAAAAATTCTAGATTTATAATCTAGGCCATTAGATTGAGTTGATCTCCATTGTTGGTTCAGGAGGAGACTTGTAAAAATAGGTAGGAGCTCATTTGCATTGTATGAAGTAGAAAGAAGTAACAAAGTAGAGAAACGAAATAGAAAGTAGAGTTCAAGTAATTGAAGCCTCTTTGATTTCCTCTCTCAAAGTCTCTCTTGTATTTGACGCTTGGCTAACTCAATAGCACACATAGCACTTGTGCATTTGCAACAAGGGTGAGGTTGACTTAGCTAGTATTGCAAGGAAAAAATGAGGAACTAAGTGCTAATGGTAGTTTGTAAGGGATAAGTCTATGACATTCAGCTCCTAGAATTAACCATCGGTGATGATGGAATTGAAGAAAAACCAGCACGGCGGTGTTGGAGGCAGGCTGACTATTTTTTGGCTAATTGACCAGCCAAATGTTGTCGAAATCTAAAATTGGTTGAGGGGTTTAATCCCTTGAGTTGAAACACACCTTTTGGATGTGCCAGTGAGCTTCTCCGGCAGTAGTGGTGCTAGGATAGTTTGTTCATCTCATCATGATGATCACATGCACGCAAGCTAATCATGCATCCGAAGCTTCGATAGGAAGATATTGAGTATAAATGAAAATGAGTTTAATTTGTATGCATGTGTATGTATATACCTTCTAAGCTTTGCAAAGCTTTGTATAATCAAGAAGAACGCATGATTTAATTGAAAGCATAGAGTTATGCATATGTTTATATAAGTTAGTGAACCTGAATTTGAAATGTTATATGATAATCCTAGGAAATTGAAGTTAGTTAGGTAATTAAGTTCTAATTTTGTATAAATAAGTACTAATTGGTGCATTTGGACTATTAATAATAGTTGTGTTAATATAGTTGGCTTTGTATAATGTTACAAGATTAATTCTATAATTAAGGACCTAACTATATCTCTTTAGCGGAATCGATGCAAAACCCAAGAATATTTTCTATAATAACAGCATAATTAGGAATAATACCTATTGATCATGTTGAGACTAATCATTGAGGAATAGTATCAATAGTATAATGACTGGTTTTAGACTACTATTAGTACGATTTGGATTATGAGGACAATGGGGATTTTAACAGAAACCCCTTTATTCTAATTAGGTGATTAGAAATAGGAGTTTGCTTACAAGTAGATCAGAGTAGCTCTCGCATTTCATGATTTTAAAGTGAGGGCCTACCACTTTGGTATTTGACTTGATTACAGCTTACTTATTAATTGTTGAACCCTGTGAGTGTCCTCCAACCTACTAATTATTTTGATTACAACCATCTAGCCTATATCTTTGGTTATTGACTTGTATAAGCCTCTCATTATTTGTTGTTTGCCTTGTGAGGTTCCACCAATCTAGTACTTGACTTGATTAGAGCTTACTCATTAATTGTGAATCCCTATAAGGGAGTCTCGCTTTGGGATACAGTTTTGTATAAGCTTACTTGTTAATTATTGAAACCCTATAAGGTTATACCGCTTTGGTACTTGTATCGATTGAATTGTATCTATTATTGATTGTTGAACCCTGTGAGGTTCCACCACTCTAATCATAACTGTTTTGAAAACCCTTCTGAGGATTTACTAATTGGTATTTACTTTGTGAAAGCTTGTTAGTATTGTTGAACCCTATAAGGTTTTATTGATTTGACACCGTCTTGATCATCATTAATTGTTGATTTTTTAACCTAGTGTGGTTTTATCGATTTGATTATTATTGAATACCCTATGAGGTTCTACTACTTTGTTAATCGTTTATGCACCCCTATGAGGGTTAATCTCATTTGAACTCGTGATTTGTATCAGTTAATCATTTTGTATACCTTACAAGGGTTTATTTAATATTCGTACCTTGATTCAAATGATCGTTTCTATTTTGATGTCCAGAACATTTTGTTGTTGTATTCAATATCTATTAGAATGAATTCGTTCTGCTATCACTTTTTTTGCCTTGTCAGCTTACATGATTTATTTTATATATCGTTGATTCGCCATTTTAACTTATTTAAATCATGCTGATAAATTGATCATAGCTGTTATGCTCGGGACGTACTATTAAATCTGCTAAGTTAGTCCTAGCTATTAAGCTCGAGACTTACTGATATGTCTGAAATGAAGAAAATAGGGAAAATTGATAAGCCTGATATGTTGATCCCAACTGTTATGCTCGGGATGTGTTGGTGTGGTAAGCTTGATATATTGATCCTAGTCGTTGAGCTCGAGACGTGTTGTTATGTTGATCCTAGTCGTTGAGCTCAGGATGTGCTGATATGTTAAGATTGACTAGAAACTATTATTAACTGCACTGTAATCTAAATGATCTATTATCGACTATACTATTATTTGATTGTTCTGTTATCGACTGTTATGTTACTTGATTGCTCTATTATTGAATTGTTCTGTTATTTGATCATTCTGTTACTATTCTGCTATTGAACTGTTAGTGCCAAGCTATTATGCTTGAGCCATCGTTATTGCTCAGCTCTTATGCTTGAGCCATTGAACTTTTAATTAATTTGTTTAGTGTAAGGAGAATTTGATATGCATGTTATCTTTGATTTAATTGAAATGCATATACTATTTGGGATTGTTAATCTTAATTATACTCTACTCAAGGAGAAATAAGGTTGGAGTGGATTCCCAATCTAGATTGAGCTGATGTCTTGGGCCATATGAACCAACAGTAATGCCTCTCGACTGTGATTGGTTGAGATATCCTTATACCTCCCAAGTAGGATTGATTGAGATAATCAGGCCAATAAGCAGACAGTTACATTTTTCAAACTAGCAATGACTAATAGTTTGAACCCTTAATGTTCTTATTCTAGCATTTATGCTTTCCTTGTTTAATCGTGCCAGTAGTATTCTGTTGAATTACTGATTCTTCGATGGATTTGTGAGTTGCTACTTATTATTCTTCATTGAGTTCTTAAGACTCACCCTTCTATATATTTCTTTATTTTCCCAAACATGATTCAAAAATGGACTTGAGCTTCAGGCTTGGACTAGAGGATATATTTGGCAATGGGATAAGTGCTTGATCGTGCTTACGTGATCACTTGAACGTCAAGCCTTGACTTAGAGAGGTTATGATATGTTAGGTTGAGTTAAAGGTTTACAATATGTATAAATTGTGGTGAATAATATTAGACGACTGGTTTCTATATAATATGTTTATGGTATCATAGTGGTGCCACTTTAAGATTAGAGCATGCTGCTGTCTTCAGAAATTGTGAAAAAAATTTTTTGGCTCATCGAATATGAAGTCTAAATCACTTAAGACTGATCAGAGTAGCACCTCGGGCCAAGGTACGCACCTTTCAGACAGGATGCTAAAAAAACCCACCCCATTGCCATTCCTATCTAAACCCCCCCTTTCCCTCTAAACTCCTCCTGCCTTATAATTCAACTAACGCTGTTAACATTCAATATTAAGTTACTAATGTAATTCTTATAAAATAAGTTAATTACAAAAAGAATTGGCACACTTGGCATCTTTTTTACTTTGATTAAAACAAATTAGCCTCGACAATTTAATATAGTGGAAAAAGCACAAAGCTCATAGAAAAAAATGCAAATAGACCTAATCACCCACAGGAGAATTGTAGACTTACATCACGAAAAATATAGGAATATGTCTTGAAATCAAAAATCCCACAACAAATTTTGGTAGAACTCAAGAACATTGCATGCTACTAGCAGAAATAAGGCAAATCAATTGTTAAAAAACTATTTGAATTTGAATAGATTGGTACACTCTCAATCTTAAAACTCTAGAGTTTGAGAAATTTTTCAGTTATGTTATTCAATTAAAATATTATTATATTTTGCTATTATTACTTGGTAATAGATTATAACCTTATAGGTGAAACAAAACGTAAAAGGATATATTATATTTTGCCATTCTTTTACCATATCAATTTATACAATATTAAGATACATATTGTGATAATGAATAATTTAACTTATTGCTTGTAAGCTCTTCAGTTTTTTATTTTTTAAGTTCACAAACTTTAGTAAGATTGTCTAATCTTATTCCCTTGTCACACATATTTGGCTCAATCTAGCACATAAATTTGCATCTATTTAGCTTTTATTGTAAAAATAAGTAGTTAGTAAAATAATAAATAATTAAAAATTCATAAATAAAAAAATTCACATCACAATCACAACAAACTACAAAATTTATTCCAGGATTATTTGGACATCCTGGAGTTCGTTTAAGTGCTATTTTACTGTGACTGCGTAATACTTGTTTAAATATATATGTATAATTGCTTAAGCATCAGGAATCACTATCTGTCGATTTTATATTGCAATAGCTACTTGACATTGTTGTACATTTAGACTAATAAAAATCCTAACTAAGGAGATGACTTTTATTTGGCAAAAAAATTTGATATTAAATTATAAAAATTAAACATACTCTAAATTTTAGTTAGTTCTTCAATGGCATGAGGACTCTAGTGGAATTTTTTAATATTTTTACAATATAAGAGGGTTTTTGATACAACTTTTATAATATAGAAGGGAAAATAAATTTATTCTTATATAAATATAAATATATATATATATATATATATCACAAGGACAATTTGAAAGTAAAAATATGCATAGGTTACTCAACTGTTAATAAACTAATGATAACGAAGATTTTTATAGTACAAAAGGGTTTTTGACCCGATCCCAAAATACAAAAAGGGAAAACAAATTTAACCCTTTTTCTAAAAACTAAATTTTGTTCTGATTTTTGCAGAATAAATGAATGCTACATTTTAAAAATAGATAAGATAAAGTAAGTTGTTTGGTAGAAACTGCCTCTCATGACAACAGTTATATACTCCAAATTTATTTCTGAATGGAAGTTTATTTCAACAGAATTTTTTTACCTTATATTTGGACTTTAAATGTCTTTTATAAAACCAAAAAAGGACGGTATTCCTCGAAAGCCTTCTAGATTTGAAAATTTCTTTACTCTATATTTAGATCTTTAATCTTTATCCAATTTCTTTTAAAACCAAAGGAAACATTATAATAAAATATTATTATATACTAGTTAGTGGGAAATACTAAAAAGGGAAATTAAGCTTACCCAAACTTCTATAAATATGAGAGAACAACTTACTCCATCAGCACCCGCTGTTCTATTTCCCTTCTGCACAAAAGCCCAATGTAAAGAGTTACTGGGCCAATTCACAAAACTTCTCTTTCTATGGTGGGCGTGGGCAAAAAATTCATGATTAAAGGATGCAAGTTCAACTCATGCTATATATAGATTTTGTCCGAACAAATATATATTTAACCGAGTGGGATAGAACGAATAGATAGTTTAAAGGTAAACTCATGCTTATATAGATAGATCCATCATAATTGAAGAATTAATTATATATATTTTTTATAAAAGAATAAAATGGGCACAAATACTAATGTATAAGATTATCATAATTTTTTAATATAACAACATAAATTTAAAAGTTAACTATTGTGATATAATAATAATAATAATGTAATGTAATGAGGAACAATCACTTATTTTATTTTAAATTTTATTAGTTCTTATACCAATTTGACAAAACTATTTTGCGTGGGAGTTCTATTGAAAAAGTAGAAAATAATAATTAATAAAAAATAACAACAAATGACGTTTTTTTTAGAAATTAAATAGATCTTTTAAATTATAAATAATTGAAAAGGCCAAAATGAAAATGAAACCAAATTTTGAATTTACCATTACTCAATTATTCTATGGATAAGATGACCAACTGCATGTGTTGGGCTTGAAACTCGAAACGATCCCCACCCCCAACCATGGCTGGTCTGACCAGCACTTTCCATCATCCCTGCAAATCCCAACTCTCCAAAACCCTCAAACCCATTTCTTTCCAATTCCACAGCTTTTCTTTCCGCCTCCACAGCCCCTCCACCACCTTTTGCCCCTCAATTTCCACCACTGCCACCACCATCTCCGCCCGTTATGGCGGAGGCGGGGGCCCCTCTCGGAGGTCCAAGTCCGGTGATGATGAAGCCCTCGATATCTTTTCCATTAAGTGAGTTATACATTGGTATGATTTTGGGATTCAAAATTTTGTCTTTTTATCTCTTTAGTCATTAATTTTGGTGTTATGCGGTTTGAAATAGGTCAGATAAACTGAGGCTTATTGATGAGCAGCAAAAGATGGTGAGTGCATGTTCAAAAATATGTGTTTGTTTTTGCGTCATGCTTATGTAGGATGGTTTGTTTGGTTGGAGATTATATATATTTTTTTTATTTCTTTAGGTTGGAATAGTATCAAAAGCTCAGGCTTTTCAAATGGCTGAGGATGCTGAGCTTGACTTGGTATGCTCTCAATATCAATTTTTTGGGGGTCTCAAACGTTTCTTGCTAAAATTTGACCCTCTGCCTTCCTTCACAGTTGTGGTTCAATATTTAAATTGTTCGTATGGTTTTCTTCCCATAGACAATTCAGAATTTTATTATCTATCAACTCTTTTTTCTTTCATGCTAAATTGTGTTCTGTTTAGCTTAGCTGAATGGTGTGTGGTTGCATGTGTGCTGTATCTTTCACCACCTGAAAAAGGGAATTTCTCGCTCACAATATTAAGCTTTACTTCTGATGTTTCTCCTTGCATTATGCTTCCATATCAGGTGATATTATCGCCAGATGCAGATCCCCCGGTTGTTAGAATTATGGATTACAAGTAAGACGTTCATCCCTCGAATTTTATTTTACTTTCTATTGCTATCAATGATCTCAGTGAGCAGCTTGATCACATAGCTAATTCAATTAGTATATCTATGAGTTTGCCCGCAAGAGGGCATCAGATATTGAAAATTTGTTAGTCTTTGATGCCGACTGTTCCTTAAAATTTAGAATGTTGTTGCGTTGATGGAGGAGGTTATTGCTTTCTTGGTCATATCAGGACCCCATGTTTCTTATCTATTTCTTATCAGTTATCAGAACTGATTATAGTTTGAAAACGTGTTCTTATATATTGCTTCATGACTTGTACAGTAAATATAGATATGAGCAGCAGAAGAAGAAAAGAGATCAGCAGAAGAAAAGTGCTGGTGAATATCACTTCTTTTGGAAGTTTTCTGTTTGTTAATTTCTTGTATTAATCATATTTATTCAGAAAATTATGCAACTGAAAATGCTGAATTGAATGGCAGCTAGTCGAATGGATTTGAAGGAATTGAAGATGGGGTAAGTGATCTTGTCAGAAAAATTATATCCTCGATTTTTTCCATCACGGTCTTTTATGTGCGTGTGAGACTATGTTTGTTTGCTGGGTGGTTGGGGTTTGGGGATAGTGAGCATTGTGGAAATGAAATATGGCATTTTAGGTCAAACTTTGATAAGTGGTTGATTGCTTATTAGTCTCCCAAACAGACCCTGGGTCCTCCCTTGAGGGAAAAATAAATAGGAAAAAACATTCAAAAACAGAGAGGAAAATCAAAACAAACATGAATCCCATGTAATGCTAGCTGTGTTGAGATGGCCCTCATTTACTAAATTAACTTGCAACTGTTAAAATCCTCTGCAAGGCTTCTCTGCCTGCCTGAATTTTTTGACATTCTATTGTAGCTGGAGGTAGACCATAGACGTTAACATTCCAAACCAAAGTACACATTGACAACTGCCTTCTGATAATTTTGAAGATAACACCAAAAACTGGATACGACCAACACTTCTTTGGATGTATCTACCAGGTTGTATTATAGAAGTTAAAGACACATGAAAAAGATATATCAGTTCCTATATTGTATCTGCCAATAGATATAATTGATATTATCTTGAAGAATTTTTGTTTGTGAGGATGATGAACTATTTTATATCACTTAGTATGAGAGATTTTAAAGAAATGGACTTCCAATTTGTTGTCAAAACTCAATACTTATTTTGCTACGTTAGTGTTTTCATATTGCTTTGATGAACTATTCTATATGGCAAATAAACATACCTTCTAGTTTAGAGGTCCTCTTGTCTCTTTCTCCTGTTTGTACTTTCTTTTTTTGTCTTTGTGTGTTTATTCTATATCCTGGGCTTTGCATATCTTCAAAATTAAGACAACTATTAACTGATGAATCACTGTCACAGAGAAAAGAGAAGTGCAGAGGAAGTATATTGTTTTGTATATTGAAATTGCTTCCAGTGGTTTTTGAAGAGGATTTAGAGTTAGATAAGTTGACTACTTTTGAGGGGAAACCTGAAGATGACAGCGCTACTTTAAAAATAGCCGGCTATGCATGTCATTAGCATCAATTATAAATGCCATTTCAGATTAAGGATAGTCTGATTTTGAATCAACAATTACTGAAACGAGATGGTTTTCTGGGTCCAAAGGTAATCACTTACAGAGAGATCTATCCTGTTGCACCAAGACAATCTTGAGACTGATTGTGATGTAAGTTTATGATACCAAAACAAATTGAAAATGTTAACTGCCTAATGAACTGATAAATAGCTCATAAGTTCCTTGAAAATTCAAATTGTTGCCTGAATTATATGTTGTCTCACATTGTTCGGGGGTTGCATTTGAAAAAGAACTCTTGGCGTATAAAAAAAAAATGTCTAGCGCTTCTTCACTGGAAAGTTAGAATACCTTTTCAAGCTGAGCAGTCTCAGTTGGCAGTTTAAGAGTTTTCCAGCTAAAACTTAGCGGAGTGAGATAGTGAATCATGTTTATTTGTGAACAAGATTGAGAATTCTGTCATTGTTCCTCATGCTATGAGAAAATTCCAGGACTGCACACATGATGGGACATCGTTACCACCCCACGACTTAACAATTTTTTCCTGGTTGCTTATATTTCAAACTGAGCAGCAAACATTTGTATAGTCTTCTTTCTGCAATGTTCTTATGTTCTATCTGGCACAATAGTTATAGAATTTTTCGTGTAACTTAATGTTTCAACTTTCTGTATCTACGCCCCTTCCTCTCTCTTGGTCTTCAGTATGATCTATTTTATGCATCTTCCTGATATCTTTATCATTTTGTGGCAGTTATAATATTGATGTCCATGACTATTCTGTGCGTTTGAAAGCAGCTCAGAAGTTTTTGAAAGACGGTGATAAGGTTACTTGTTCGTTTGCCTGGTGAAATCAAGTGCAACTTTCAATAATGTACAAACATTTATGTTTACCTGTACTGAAATTTTGATAACATCTCTGCAGGTCAAGGTTATAGTAAACTTAAAGGGGCGTGAAAATGAGTTTAGAAATAATGCCATTGAGCTTATCAGACGGTTTCAGAATGATGTTGGGGAGGTAGAGCACACAATTATTTCTATTGTCAAACTGTCATCATGTTGCTGCTCATTTTGCAATGGTTTTGAAGTTTCCTGAATAGTGGCGCTATAAGTGTGCAAACTGACTAGGACTCAGACAAGAATAATTTATCCCTCATTGACTTATTTATTTTTCGCATTCAGAATCGCCTTTTTCATCGCATTTTGTTTGTTGCAACAGCTGCAATGCTCTTGGGGTTATGTGCATTCTACTCAGACTTCTCAGTAATTTAAAGTGACATCACCAAAAATTTTTAGTTTGTCCAAAAGGAAATTCTGGAATCAACTCATGAAAGTTAACTTCATCACACTGTGAGATGTGATTTGACTCATTTTTTCTTAATTATTGGTCAATTACATCAGCTTGCGGATTTCTAGTGTCAATAATAGGCAAGCCATGTGTGTGATATGTGTTGGTGCTCTACCTGATATTTATGCAGTTCTTTACCACATTGGCATGTTGACTGTTGCTGGGTTTTGTTGAAACTTTGGGGGAAAACGTAGGTATTCTCATTTTGTTCATCATTTTGCTTCTCTGACTGTTTTATTTCCTTTGTACTGATGGCAGCTAGCAATTGAAGAAAGTAAGAATTTCAGGGATAGAAACATTTTCATAGTATTGGTGCCGAACAAGGCTGTTGTACTGAAGTCTCAAGAACCACCAAAGAAAAAGGATAACTCTGTATCGAATGAGGTTTCAGCTAGTGTTTGATCAGTGCAATTTTGCTATCCTCATGACTCAAAATGAGCAAATAGTTTTCACTGCTCCTAGGATCTTTACAAGATCCCATGCTCTTGTATAGTTTTAGTACAAGAATGTGTGTTAGCTATTAATCACAAAGAACAGACATTATAGTTGCTTAGGAGATTATAGTAGGACCACTATTTGATGCTCATCTACTGCCCTACAATATGTGTCAGACCGTTCGATCTAAAATCAAAAACAAGAAAAAATAAGTAGTGATCTTAAGTTCTTGCAACAGTCTTTATTACAATTTTATTTTACCAACATAATTACTTTGACCTGGATATGTTTTCTTTTGCAATACAAGCATTCTCAAGTAGTTTTCTTACAGGATTTGTAACTGTTAATGAAAATTGACTGGATTTCAGTTTCTGAAAAGATTTTCTACTTACTTGCCGGCCATCGTGATGTGAAATACACTCTAGATAAACCTTTTTTTTTATCTTTTCTTTCCTTCTCTCTCTCTCTTCTTTTGGTTAAAGTGAATTGGTGGACATATATTCTTATGTTAAAAATATCAATTATCAAGGATCAATGGGACAAGCATTTCTTTCTATAAAATCTTACTTCTGTCTAATCTACCTAAAAAAAAAATAGATAATGTAATGAAAATAAAGTCATCTACATAAGGGAATTTTGTAATAATGACCTTAGAGGCTTGGACTTATTTAGTCTAATCTAAGAGAGAATGAAAAAGACTTCAGAGTTAGTTGAAATCTTTCGGAATCATTTCCCAGAAAAGGAATGGGCACTGAGTTGATTATTGGTAATTAATAATCCAAAAAGGGCAGTCAAAGAATTAATTCAAATAGTTGATCAACCTTATTATCTGCAGGTAATTGTCTTTGGAAGAAAAATAAAAAGAAAACGAAAAGAAAAAGATAAAAATAGAGGGAAAGCTTAAGGTGGTTGGAACAGAAGAAGCTTAACTTGAAGGCAATGGAGACTCTGCAACCAACAATCCTCCACAGGTGGTCACCTTTAGGTGGCTAAAACATGCACAAAAGAGTGATACAAATTCTACCAAAGCTAGCCAGGAAAGTTCAATGAAAAGAACCCCTCACCATATTTCCCGTAACTTCACTTTTACATCATCCTCTACACACTCACACACCCTGCCACTGCCACCACCATTACCACCACCCTCCACCGCCAATGGAAGCCAGAGCAGGGCTGGTTGCTGGTTCTCACAACCAGAACGAGCTCGTTGTCATCCATGGGCATGACGAGGTGAGTAACCATGCATCCATGCAAGCAATTGCAAGCACGAATGAGTGGTATATATGCAAACTTTTTGTAGAATTTCAAGGGCAGTCCAAAGATATAATAACCTATCAAGTGGTATATTGTTATTGATTTTGGCAGCACAAGCCTTTGAAAAATCTAAGTGGCCAAGTTTGCGAGATATGTGGGGATGAAATTGGCCTTATCGTTGACGGCGAGCTTTTTGTGGCCTGCAACGAATGTGGTTTCCCGGTATGCCGGCCCTGCTATGAGTATGAGAGAAGAGAAGGAAGCCAACTCTGCCCCCAGTGCAAAACCAGATACAAGCGCCTTAAAGGTATAAATACATACATACATATATATATATATATAAATATGCTCAAGAAATATAATTACAACTAGAAGATTTTGGACGTATCCAAAATAATCTTTCTGCTCATGCATGCAAACTAGCTATTGAATCCAACTGTTTTAAGGTCTTTTAATCTTTTGAAGGGATTCCAAGGGTTGAGGGAGATGATGATGAGGAAGATATTGATGACATTGAGCATGAATGCAACAGTGATGAGCAAAACAAGAACACAACAATTGTTGAAGCCATAATTCATGGGAAGATCAGTTATGGAAGAGGACCAGAAGATCATGAGGACAACGCCCAATACCCGCCCATCATAGCGGGTGGCCACTCCCGTCCTGTAAGAAAATTTAAGATAAATTGTTATCTTATATCATGCAGCTAGTTTATCCTTGGTGTCACAAAATTAGTTGGTTTAATAAATACAGGTTAGTGGGGAAATAGGTATTTCAAATCATGCTTATGGAGAGCAATTGATGGGATCATCTTTGAATAAGCGCGTGCATCCATATCCAGTCTCCAATGAACCTGGTAAAAATATATGCAGATCCGTCTATGTATATATGTTTGTGAAGTGCATGGATGCATGTTTTTGTGATGGAGTACATCATATAATGCAGGAAGTGCAAGATGGGATGATAAGAAAGAGATGGGATGGAAAGAGAGGATGGATGATTGGAAAATGCAGCAAGGAAATTTGGGGCATGAACCTGATGATTCAGCTGATCCTGATTCGGCCATATATGCCCTTAAGCTTAATTCAGTTTCAAATTTCAGTAGCTACCCTTCAAATGATTGCCTGGCATAATGCATAGGTAAAACAAAATTCAAGCACTAAATCACAATATGAAGGCAATAAGATTCAAGGAATAAGCTTATCTTTTATTCATAAGGTGATGGTCCAATCTCCACTTGTTTAAGGACAAACATGCCAAGCAAATTTGCACAGAAGTTTTCCTAATAACTCACTAACAAAGTTTTCCAACTAACTGACAGAGATCCATGATTTAGTTAATTTAACCGAAGCTTAATGTGATGAAGTCTAGCCTGAGGAGCTGTGTGTGTGAAAATGCAGTGTTGATGAAGCCAGCAGCCATTGTCAAGGAAAGTGCCAATTGCATCGAGCAAAATCAACCCTTACCGAATGGTGATTGTGACACGGCTGGTGGTGTTGGCCATCTTTCTACGTTACTGAATCTTGAACCCTGTGCATGACGCCCTTGGCCTCTGGCTTACTTCTATTATATGTGAAATCTGGTTTGCCTTCTCTTGGATCCTTGATCAGTTCCCCAAATGGTTTCCCATTGATCGTGAGCCTTATCTTGATCGCCTTTCCCTCAGGTATAACTAAAATGAGAGAGAAAATCTTTTCCTAGGTGATAATCTTATATCTTAAATCACATATCATCCTTGGTATAAAAAAAAGAAATGCTTTCTCTGATTGGTATCACAGAGAAGAAAAAAAAGATATAGAATTGTAGAGCAAACAGCACATGGATAATAATATATTGCATCTGCAGGGTTATATGAAAAAATTATAAAATCTCAGGATCACCTGAAGTAAAATTAACATTCCATTGCAATAACAATTTTGTACAGATTATTAGTACGAATCTGTTTGTCAACACATAAGCCATCTATTCCTTTAAGGCAGAGAAACATACCTTATTACTGTTTCCTGGAAAACATAGAACTAAACAGAACTTGGATGCAGGTATGAGAAGGAAGGAGAACCAAACATGCTAGCCCCAGTAGATATATTTGTTAGTACTGTGGACCCCATGAAGGAACCACCTCTTGTTACAGCTAATACCGCTCTCTCAATAGTGGCAGTGGACTACCCTGTTGAAAAAATCTCATGCTACATATCAGATGATGCTGCTTCAATGTGTACCTTCGAAGCACTGTCAGAAACAGCAGAATTTGCTCGAAAATGGGTTCCTTTCTGTAAGAAATTTTCAATAGAGCCCCGAGCCCCTGAGATGTACTTCTCTGAAACGGTTGACTATCTAAAGGATAAAGTGCAGCCAACTTTTGTCAAGGAGAGAAGAGCTACGAAAGTATATTCTGTACTCTTATAGTTCAATTAACTTGAGAACTGAAAAAACAACTGTATATCATGCCTGAGTTTGATGTAACATACTGATGTGTTTGACAGAGAGAATACGAGGAGTTCAAAGTCAGGATAAATGCTATGGTTGCGAAAGCCACAAAAGTTCCTCCTGGAGGGTGGATCATGCAAGATGGGACACCATGGCCAGAAAACAGTACCAAGGATCACCCTGGTATGATTCAAGTTTTTCTAGGTCACAGTGGAGGCCTTGATGTGGAAGGACACGAACTTCCGCGTCTTGTTTATGTTTCTCGTGAGAAGAGACCTGGTTTCCAGCATCACAAAAAAGCTGGTGCAATGAATGCCTTGGTAAAGATCAAATAATCTTGAGTCAGTTGCTTAATTTACTAGCACCTGGATATTGTTTTAGCTTCCCATTTCATCCTTCTGCCAACACCACGGTTTGTACCTGCAGAGTTTATCACAAATATCACGTTGTAAATGCAATCAAATTTGCAGGTCCGTGTTTCTGGTGTTCTTACCAATGCTCCATTCATGCTGAACTTGGACTGTGATCATTATATAAACAACAGTAAGGCCGTAAGAGAGGCAATGTGTTTCTTGATGGATCCTCAGGTTGGAAAGAAAGTGTGCTATGTGCAGTTCCCTCAGAGATTTGATGGAATAGATAGACATGATAGATATGCTAACAGAAACAGAGTCTTCTTTGATGTAAGTCCCTGCAAAAGACCATGCATATAGCAAATAATATAAGGCTAAAAACAATTGTGACAATTTGCTTAGATCTTTTTGACAAGTGTACTAATTCTTTTTCCTATATTTTCTTTCCTTGTGCAGATCAACATGAAAGGTCTAGATGGTATTCAAGGTCCAGTCTATGTTGGGACAGGATGAGTTTTCAGGAGACAAGCTTTGTATGGCTAGAACCTCCAAGGGTCCTAAGCGTCCAAAAATGGTAAGCTGTGATTGCTGCCCATGTTTTGGACGCCGCAAAAAGCTTCCAGAATACTCTAAACATGGTATGAATGGAGGAGCAGACATCCAAGGTATTTTGACAGCCATCACTTGATACAGTCATCAAAAGGTTGATTGCTTCAGTTCCAACTTACAGACACACATAAGATTTGCATCTGTGACACAGAATTTGATGATGACAAGGAGCCATTAAAGTCGCAGATGAATTTTGAAAAGAAGTTTGGACAATCACCAATATTTGTAACTTCAACTTTGATGGTTGAAGGATGTGTTCCACCTTCCTCAAGCCCGGCAGCTTTGCTTAAAGAGGCCATTCATGTCATAAGTTGTGGTTATGAAGACAAGACAGAATGGGGTACGGAGGTAATCCTGACATCTTCACATCTTATTATCTCCACAAAATTTGCGTTACTATGATAAATCATGTGTAATTCACCTGCCCATAAACATGCAGTTGGGTTGGATTTACGGCTCTATCACGGAAGATATCTTAACAGGTTTCAAGATGCATTGCCGTGGTTGGAGATCTATTTACCGTATGCCCAAAAGGCCCGCATTTAAAGGATCTGCTCCAATTAATCTGTCAGATAGTCTCAATCAGGTGTTGCGATGGGCCCTTGGTTCTGTTGAAATCTTTTTCAGTCGCCACAGCCCTGTTTGGTATGGTTACAAAGAAGGAAAACTCAAGTGGCTGGAACGATTTGCATATGTTAATACCACTGTCTATCCCTTCACCTCCCTACCTCTTCTTGCCTACTGTACCCTGCCAGCCATTTGCTTGCTTACTAGAAAGTTCATAATGCCAGAGGTAAGACAATGGTGCCTCATTCCTCCAATTAAGAACACTAACGCCAGCTGGTTGCATCTTTTGTACCAGATGGAAAGCATATTACAATAATTTCTCCCAATGGTATAAAGTTAATAGGCATCCAAATATCATTTTCTAAGTGAACTAAAAAGTGTTTTCTTCTGCTTGATCCAGATAAGCACCTTTGCAAGTCTCTTCTTCATTGCTCTCTTTCTCTCAATATTTGCCACGGGTATTCTGGAGCTAAGATGGAGTGGAGTTAGCATTGATGAATGGTGGAGGAATGAACAATTTTGGGTGATAGGTGGTGTGTCTGCTCATCTCTTCGCTGTTGTTCAAGGTCTTTTGAAAATTTTAGCTGGAATAGACACAAATTTTACAGTCACATCCAAGGCAGCTGATGATGAGGAGTTTGGAGAACTATATGCCTTCCAGTGGACAACACTCCTAATCCCACCAACAACCATTTTGATAATAAATCTAGTTGGTGTTGTGGCTGGAATATCTGATGCCATAAACAATGCTATCAATCATGGGGTCCTTTATTTGGAAAGCTCTTCTTTTCCTTCTGGGTGATCGTACATCTCTACCCATTCCTAAAAGGTCTCATGGGTAGGCAGAACAGGACCCCAACTATTGTTGTCATATGGTCAGTGCTTCTAGCTTCCATCTTCTCTTTGCTTTGGGTTAGAATTGACCCCTTTGTTCTGAAAACCAAAGGGCCAGACACCAAGCAATGTGGCATTAATTGCTGATATAGCTTCTCAGTCTTTTCAGAATACAATCTAGAGGTATACTGTGTACATTTTTATATTTTCAGGATCTGATATGTTGTCCTACAAAGTAGAGTTGCACAAGAAAAGAATAAAGCAAGCAGTAAAATTCTTTTTTGCATTGAGGAGTCTATTCAAGTTTGTACATGAATAAACCAGAAAGTGCAACAGGTCACACTTTCTACAGATTCAGTTGTAATGTACAGATGTTTGAATTATGTCATGCAACAGAGTCTTTGTTTTTCTTACTTGAATCTATTTTCAATCTAGCTCATGAAATAATGCAACCAACTGACATTAACTATGTTAAGCAAAGATTGGAAGTTCCAGCATGATTTACAAAAAGAACAAGATAAGACTAACCAAAGCACGATAATGGCTTAAACAGATGGAATGCCCTCAGGAAGGAAAACCCCGACTAAACTTTTTCTAGTAACTATTTCTCAACAATTAAACACGATAATTTGAAGTTTCTGGTAAAAGAGATGGTTTTTGAAGTGGGATTTTGACTAATATATAGATAGGTAGTTATTAAAATTTGTATCCTGAGAAAGTTCTCTCAGAATTCTTCTATCAGAAACTTGCAGCAAAGCTTTAGCTACCAAAAAGTGGGTTTGGCATAAAGAGGTCAATTAACTCATAATATCAACAAATTAGGGTGGTGTATCTACCCATGGGTGGTCAATGTCAACACGGTTGCCACAAAGGTGGCCCAGTAATGATTTATCAACAGAAAAATATCGAATTACTAACACGATGACATAAATGCAGATCCCTGTAGATTCTTAAAAGAAAAGGATGAAATAATATCACT
>JACGDI010005861.1:100443-131535 GCA_014898725.1 Jacaranda copaia
ACAATGCAAGTTCAATTAAGGTAAAACAGTTGTCAGTTGTTCAAAAGAAAGGGAAGACTAACGTAGTTCATAAAGCTTGCACTCTCACAGACTATGTCCTGGAAAAGGCAAATAATTTATCAAGTAAATATGAGAAAAACAAGGATTGACAGAAAATGCAAGTAGACTAGGAACTATTCCAAAATTCAAGATACGCAAGGATATTGCTGGTATACTTCGTATGTTTTCAATCTGAGCCCTTCACAATAAGAAACTTTCCAGGATGAAGTTCAGGAGATGAGTGAATTTTATTATAATTTGGTTGTACAGGCAGCTAGCTTGTTTAGCAATGTAAAGAAGGTGCAAAATGGTGAAGGTTGATCCCACAGCAATCTTCACGGTGCTGAAAGATTTATTAAAAATAGGCACCTTCTTCAAAATGTGAAAACTACTGGATTGTTTGTTGGATTCCAAAATTCCATCTCTGAAATACAACTTCCCAAAACTTTTGTTTGTTTATAGGTTTGGGGAAACAAAAGAGAAACTCTCAAAGAGATCTCCAGTTTTAGCTATTAAACTTAGAAGAAGCCAGCGCCTGAAAATAGACCATTGAGCATAGATGGAAATTGCTTCGGTGGAAAAATAAACAAGCTGTACAAGATGAACAACAATGACTTCTCATACACCAGAATGAAGATTTAAGAGATATGTGATGCCACCAGGACAGGAAAATTCAATTATGCCACTAGAAGATCTACATCTTGTAAGCTTTCTTGAGACTGAAAGAGAGCTTGAATAGTTATCTCAGATTTGGACTACACAAAATAAAAAAAATGAAAATCTCATTGGCTTGTTGTTAAATTAAATTATCATCAAATCAGCAGAAAGCGAAAGAATTGTACTTTGCCAGCAGGAATGGAGAAGTGATAGAAGATCCCTTTCCATAAAAAAATTTGGTTTATAACAATCTTGCAAATGAAGGTACAATTAAGACAGCCTTTCCTGTAGCCAAACTTCAAGTCTGCTTTCTCGCTCCACCCCAATTCATTTGTCTCCTCTTCATGATCATTGCAGTAAAGCTTTCTCAATATGGTGCGTTAATATTAGAATTCAGCCAGCCACCGTTCAATCCGTTATCTCAAGTGCAGATTACAGGACAGTCAATTGATGTTTCTAAATTTATGAAATATGCCTGCAATCATTCTAGAAATAAACACATAAACCAAGTCACATTGAAACTTATCAAAATTGAGTGCAAAAGTTTAGTTTCAAATAGTCCTTACCTCTTTTACAAAGCAGGTACTCCTAGCCTCTTAGGATATAATCATAAAAGAGAAATAGGAGAAAGAAACAAGGATTAAGGATGTACCCGTAGTTGACGGTAACATTCCGCCGTGCTGGGCAGCCTTGAGTTGCCAACTTATAGATAAAAGAATTTTCAAAGTAAAGTTGGCGGAGAGTGAGGGTATGGGTTGGTATAGTGTTTATTGATACAATTCAAACATTCGCGGTAGCCTTGAGTTGCCAGGGTATATAAAGCAGAACAAGGTGCGGCAAAAGAAATTTTCAAGGTAAATAGGCAGAGAGTGAGGTACGATTCGGTATGATGCACATTGATATTTAATTGGTTTCTCCATGAGAAGCAACAGATAAAGGATGCTAATGGTGATCCAAGCTGAAATAAATGCTCTGCAACAAGTTTCTTTTACCAATAGTCTCCACAAGAACATGCTCCATTTTCAAAACGATGAAACCTATTAGCATCCCTCACAATTATTGCTCTCTCAGTAATCCTAGATACAAATTTAGTAAAATTGTGGCAGTCCAAACACACTCTAAGGTTCTTGATAATCCTAATTTCATCTCCTGCTTCAGACATTATAAGACCAAAAGCAATAGCCAGTTTCTCACTATGGACTTTAACCATAAGCTCCTTCTCTTCTTCCTCTACATCATGCAGTGCAGTAACAGTTTCTGCAAGATATCCAGCATCTTTCATCTTCCCCATTAAATTTTCAAGCATTGCATAGATAGCTTTTGATTGGGGGTGGGACTGGTCACTGGATGTAAAGACATGTGGGTGCCCCTTAACCTCTATTAAAGTGCAGCCAGGGGTTTTTGTCAGATTCTTTTTCTTCACCAGTTGACGCAGCAAAGCAGCCTGAGAGTAATTGTTGTTTGTCGAATATATATTTGATAGTAGAACATGATATCCTACATTTTCAGGATCCAATTCAAATAGTCGTTCAGATGCCAATCGAGCTAAGTTGGTGTCCTTGTGAATCATACAAGCGCCTAGTAATGCCCCCCACTCAGCAGGACCAGGTTCAATAGGCATCTTATTTATAAATTCTAGGGCATGTTCTAGTTTTCCAGCTCGGCCAAGGATGTCCACCATGCAAGCATAGTGCTCGGAGTTGGGCTCGAAGCCATGATCATAAACCATAGAATGGAAAATTCTTTCACCTTGTTCCACCAAGCCGGCATGACTGCAAGCATACAAAATGGATAGAAAAGTAACTCCCGTTGGGGGAATCCCCGAAAGCAGCATTTCATCATACAGCATTAGTGCCTCATTCCCATATCCATGAAGGCCATACCCAGAAATCATGGCATTCCAAGTCACAGTATTCTTTTCTTCCATCATATCAAACAAACTCCTAGCCTCCCCAATGCTCCCACATTTTGTATACATGTCAATCAAAGCAGTTGATACAAAGATGTTGGACTCAAAAGACTCCTTTTTAATCAAATCATGGACCCATTTTCCCAGACCTAAAGCACCAAGTTGAGCACATGCTGACAGAATACTGGTAACTGTGACAGGATTTGGACGAATATCAAGCTTCTGCATTTCATGAAAAAGTGATATTGCCATTTCTGTCTGTCCATTTTGTGCATAACCTGATATCATGGCGTTCCATGATGCCAAAGTTTTCTCTGGTGACTCATCAAATAGCTTCCTAGCAAGCTCTAACTCGTTAAGCCGACTATAAACTGTCGTCAATGCAGTGGTGACAGAGGAATTAAAAAGAAAACCAGACTTCACACAAAAACCATGGATTGACTGAGTAAGATCCAAATGACCAAATGGATAAAATGCGGGAATTAAACCAACTATTGTACTTGAGCTAACTTTACACCCTGATAAAAGCAGTTCTTCAAATAGCTGTAGTGAAAACTCAGCTTTATTATTACAAGAAAACCCAGAAATCATGGCATTATACGCAATCAAATCAGGATTCCCAATTAAATCAAACAACAATCGAGCAGTCAAAATGTCCCCACATTTTGAATAAAAAGATACCAAACAAGTAAGCACGTAGTCATGGAAATGACAACCGACCTTCATAGCTAATGCCTGAACCATCATACCAGCTTTCATTTCCTGCAACTCAGCCACACCAGAAAGCACCACAGCCAATGTAGTCGAATCAAACCATGCCATCCTCTCAACCATATCGCGGAAAACCCGAAGTGATTCATCAAAGCAACAATTTTTCACCAGCCCAGAAAGGATTGTGTTCCAAAGAATCGTATCTGGCTCCACTATTCCATCAAACACCTTATATGCATGTCTAATCCTCGAAAAACTCATGTACATGTCCACTAAAGCCGAGCCCACGAACAAATCCGATCCAAACCCAGAAACTACGGCATGCCCGTGAAGCAAAACGCCAACTTTCTCAGACACAGATGAAGGAAAGCCCGGAAAAGCTGCAATAATAAACGAATAAGTAAAATTATCAGGCTTGAAGCCTGGTTTATGGAGTAGACTTTTGTACAAACACAGGGAATCAGATGGGCTGTGCCTAAGGCCTTTAATGAGGACATTGTAGAGGAAAAGATCGGGCGAGTTAGTGTTGGCAAAGAGAAGCTTGGCTTGGGAAGTGGCATTAAGGTCCAGGAGTTTTTGAATGAGCTTCGTGATGGTTATGTGGTCGTTGACAAGATTGTTGTGGATGATTTGGGCGTGGGCTTGATTGAGATTTGAGAGTGTTGTGGACTGCTTAATTAAGCTTAGGAAGAAGTTTCTGTCTCTTGGAGGGGATATGGCTCTGCAAACCATTGAAGTTAGTGAAAATCACAGGATTGGTCATACAGTTGGTGCCACGCGAAAAATTTCCGCGGGAAATTTCATTGTAGTTTTCCTTGTTGCCTATTGGTGAATTTAACAAATTTGCCAGTAATTTTTAGGCGTTCTGCATGTGAATGTGTGCTTGAAAAATAACCCAATTTAGATTTTCCAGACAAAGTTGAAAAAATAAAGATTTACAATTTCTTTTTTATTTTAAATAATAAAATTATCTATATCTATATTTATATCTATACTGCCTATAAAAATATGAATGAACATATTGGTTTTTTCCTTTTTATTTGAAGACAAAATTGTCTCTATTTAATAATGAAAGTTTTACATTTAATATGTATGTGAAGACAAAAATGTCTCTATTTAATGAAAGTTTTACATTTAATATGTATAGATTATTGGTAAATTATAATTAAATTATTAAATTAGATTTATATATATAATAATAAATTAAAACATGTATATATAATATTAAATTATAAGAAATTATTATATTGAGGCTTCAAAATTCTACATTTATATTTATCAATTCTTAACTTAAAAAAAATAAATATTGGCTTTTAAGTTTAATTGTTATTTTTTTCTTAACTACAATGAGTTATATTTCAAATAAATGTCCTTCTATGATAAATAATTTATCTATTACAAAAATAAGTATAATAATATATACAACCATGATAAAATCATTACATGACATATAAATATATCTTTAATGAAATAAACATTTAAACACTTTCACAGCAATAAATGGAGGACAAATCAACACACAACTACAAGCTGTTGCCAATTCATTGACTCACACTTCCAACCTTTTTTTATTTTTTACCAGTTTATGAGGACTGATTTTGGGAAAAAAACAAAAGTGTTAGTCCAATCAGCAGAGCTTTATACAGAGACAAGAGAAACAAACATAAACCTTAAAGAGCCTACCTCAGATTTTACTCTTAGTAGGAGCTTATTTTGATATTATCTGGCGTGGTTCTCTATAGAAATCCTAGGACACATTGATAAAGAACTAGGAACAAAATTTTGGTTCGAAAAGTACGAAATCTGCCTGTTGGCCAACAGATTGCTATAAATGGACAACAGGAACATTAAAAGTCCAATGAATACTCAGATGTTAACAAACTTCACTTGCTACATGGCTCACATAGGCTTTTTCTGTTCAAAGTATTTGAAGAATAGATAAGGAGACAGCCAAAAAATCAAATATAAATGCCAAAAGATGATCTCGTGTAGCCTATTGAAAATTTGATATTAGGCCAATGAATGGAAGCATTGGACATAATATAAATTGACAAGAAAAATAAGACAACAGTGGTGCATGTTTTACTAAAAGAATAATTCCACAAGCTTCTAATTGACAAGGTAATAGTACTTGGACTCTTCGTCATGTCTTTTTCAATAGGACCAGTCCAACCCATTGCATCTGGACCATCCAAGTGGGTGCATATCACAAAGAATCAACTAAAATGATCTATATTAGGTCAACTTATCATCATTCTATAAATACTCCAATTCAAGTTGACATAAATAAATTCACTCAGTGACTATCCTATTATATTTGACCTATTTATTATTTGATTTCCTGATCATTTTTTAATTGGAAGGGTTTTTACTAGGTACCCCGATAATCCTAACCTTAGTTACGAAATACACTTGTAAGCTAGAATTGTCCTCATAGGAGCTAATGCTGCTAGGTTTAGGAACTAATTTATATTGGGTTGCTGGTGTAGTTTACCCACAAAAGCAAAATGTGAAAGAATAATACATGGCTGAAATAGCATTTTATGTTCAATTCCTAAATGAATTTAGAAACAAAAACTACAAAGGAACGCTTCCCTTAATATTCACTTTTGTGCAACATGACTAATAAACCAAAAGATAAATGACTATCCTACTATAAACAAAATCCTTGGAAGTTCAATCAAAACTTATATTGTGCGTGCAAAATGATTAAAAGAAAGACATAAAAATTTCATAATATGAGAAATGATAGTAATACAATTATAATATATTGGCTTCCTGAGAACTTTTAAAGATCGTTAAACTGTGTATAGAGAAACAAACTAATTGGGAACTAATTAATCATTCAAGACCTGAGAACATATACTGAGTTTCTTAGATTTTGCTTATTGTTGAACTATTACAATTAAATATATTGGTAGAATAAATTATATGAACCACTAAAATTTTTTTTAATACATATACATGATGACACTCAATGAATTTGGTATCGTTTTTAAGTACAATGTTTTTTTTATAGGGGAGTGTTGTTAATCTTAATAAATAAATAACAAATTCTATATGATATAATGTTTAATGTCTTTCGATATAGGCCTTTACTATGTACCAAATAACGTGCATCTTACTTCTTATATATTTGAAACTAGATGTTCCACTTAAAGGGAGAGAGAGGGATTGGATATAAACCTTTAGAAACAGAACAACAAATTAACCCTTCAACATTCAATTTTGGCATTATAATTGCCCCTTTTTTTGGACAAAATTTCAACCCTAATAAGTGGTATGTGCAATTAAACATATTCTCATAACTTGACTATATAATTTACTAACTAATATCTTGAATTTCGGCTACAAATAAACCATCTCCTTATTTTGCTTTTTGAATTTGAATAATCTATATTTATCTCTTTAATTGCATTAAAATTTGAATTTTCTACCCTCTATTATAATTTTTCCCAATTTGGATGAGACTGAATACATCATTTGCTTCACTGGATGAAATCATCAAAGATAGATAACTCATGGAAGTGTCATAAGATGGGCATTAATATAATTTAGTTCTTTGTTTCAAATACAAAATAATTAATTGCATAATTTGATACACTAAAATTTAAAATAAATAAATCCCAACTACTAATTAGAAATAATCAATTATTTTGAAAAGTAAGATGAAAACTACTATAAAAGTAAATTAATATGCAAATAAATATAATTCAAATCGAAAGATCCTCTTACTAATTGTCAAGTTTTAAAAATTTACTTTAAGTACTGTCCCATGCATGCAAATTCTTTCAACAATACAATTTAATTAAAAGAATAATTTTGAGCTTACTAAAAGAATGGAATCTCGACTTACAAATTGATCGAATACTGGTCAATTCAAACTTTTTTTGAATGATATTCAAGAAAAAAGTATTTTAGAAAAGTTCTTAGAACTAGAGGAAATAGAAAATAGCTTAATAGTAGTACTTTTGCCAATAAGGGACCATATTTCAATGCACAGGTAGAGAGAACTACTAACTAGCCCTCTTAACTTGTATAAGAAAAATAACATACCTTTATCTTTCACAACATTTCTACAAATTTAACAAAAAAAATGAGGTTAGCAACAGATAATGACCGTATCATTTTATTCCAGATTGTAATTTTTGATTAAAAAAATATAATAATTAATTTAATATCAAAGAAACATACATTGCAAATGCATAATTAATTATTGTAACGCTATAACTTTAAGCTCATAATTATCAAATACTAATCCTCTGTAATACTATATAGTATTAAACGCAATAATATTTGAATATTTTTGTATTTTTAAGCTCAATTAAAATTTGAAAATTTTAATATTATTAATAAAATAATAATCCTTTCTACAATATTAATAAATCATAATTCTTTTTTATATCTATTTTCGAGTAATATGCCTAAAATATTCTTATCTTTATTTTTATTCCACAAAACTATATCTAATAATAAAAATATAATTTAAATTAAAATGAAGCAAAAATAGAAGCATATTCAATTCATTAAATGCAATGCACAACAAATTGAAAACTAAAAATTCCTTGAACCACAACCCAAATAAAATAATTCAATAATTTCAACTACTATTAATAATTATTATTACAGTATAAAAGATACACTTAAGTCATATCTTTAAAAAATTTAGTTTTCAAAATATATTTTATTTAAATTTTTTTGAATTCACATATTCTCATTAATCTACTTTTCAGCAAAGAGTTCTTAAAATGGTAATGCATCGACAGACTTCTAAGTTGACTTCAACTTCAAGTATAATTAATTCAACATTTAATATTTGATATATATATATTTGAAACATTGTCTCATATGCTTATGCCAAAAATACTCATTGCTATTTTTAGCTCCATTTATATAATTTTCTAATGATACCATATAATAGATGAATCTCGACAACAAAGACAACAAAGGATGAAGAGGAAATATGTAGCACGAAGTACTATAAGTACTATAGAGAGGCAGGAATATGTTGACAAAGTTAAGAACTCCAAAAAAATTGAGGAAGTTAATTAAATCATTTGAGAAGTTTGCAACTAATTGGCTTCTAAGAGCACAAATGATCCCTTATCAATCAAAAGGTCAGTACTTTTTAGTAAATACCATATATATACACTCTAATGTTTCTTAATAGATATCATATTATGCACACAAATATTTTTAGATATTTCAAGTTTTAATTTAATTTTTTGATTAGGTTTGACAATCTATGGCCTTGTGTGTTCAGAGATTCATGAATTGGAAAAGGTATATAATTGCATCCATTGCAGTGCTATAAGATTTGAACATGAGCCTTGCACATTTTGTTGTGACAATGGAAAAATCACGCTTGCTCTGATTCAAATGCTAGATGAATTGTATGACCTGTATACTTCTCGATCAGAAGAGGCCATACACTTTAGAAATAATATTTGAGTCTTAAGCTATAAATTCTCTTTTACCTCATTTGGTGTAAAATTAGATAAAGAGCTTGCATTTGCAAGACATGGAGTTATACTTTTTGAGCACAGGGTGTGGTATATCATGATCTTCCAGGCTTAGTTTCAAATGAAAATGGCCCTGGTAATTTTCAGTTGTATTTTTTTGAAACAGAAAATGAGGTTGGGAATAGAATGAAGATATTAGAAAAATCAAACTCATCAGAAGCAATTGTGAGGAAACTTATAAAACTTATAGAGGTAAATCCATATGCAAAAATCTTCAGAAGATTAAAGGATTATCCTTCAATGAATGATGTTCAGCTGCATATCTCAAACGATGTGAAATTAGATTAGCGAATTTATAAATTCCCCAAGTGCTGATCAAGTTGTAGCTATATGGGTTGAAGGAAATAATCCTAATACATCGATGGAACGAGATATTGTTGTATATGCGCATTCAAATCATAAACATCGAATAAATCACTATTTATGGATGTTATGATCCACTTCAGTATCCACTTCTTTTCTCAAGAGGTGATATAGGATGGCACCAAAACATTCAAAAAAGATGTGCCAAAATGTCCAATCATTCAACACAAAATAATGAATCTATCCAGGCAATCCCTACAAATAATGCAACAATCACTGATGAACAACAAACAAGTTTTCTTCTGTTCTATATATTATTCATTGTTTATTACTCTAGCATTGGAAAATGATAATTATTTATTTTTTATTCTCTATAAGTAGATATACTATATCAATCCTATTGTAATTCATTCTAAACAATGCTATGGATATTGATACTTATATACTTAAAACTAGTTCTTCAACACATAATCTTGTTCTACAAGCACCACAAAGTAACAACTTCTTGTATAGTAATCTCTTTTCAAATCATGCATGATATGCACAAGTATTTTACATAACATAATATTTTATCTATTGTTAGGTCTTGCTTCATATCTTCAATAATTGCATTTGATGTAATACTTTTCAGCAAATAATGCATATGATACTAATAACTTTAATGGGGATCAATTTTCTTCTGTGTAGGATATTCTTTCGCAATAATGAGAAGGTATATATATATATATATATATATAAATTTAAATACATATATCAAAATAAAATCAAACAATGTAGTAATATCTTTTCCTAAATTTTTGACTTGTATATTCTCTCATCGATGCGAACAACTATCTATCAAGAAAGTAATAAAAAGGTATCATGTCGAGAATATAGTTGCTATAGGCTACAAATTAGAAGCCTAAGACATTCTACACTACTTTTTGCTAGAAGGCTATTGCGACAGTATGAAGTCGACATGTATATAAAATTAGAGACCATAAGATTGGACTATTGTAGCCATAATCAACCAAATTTGAGATTTGAATTATACCAATGAATCATGGATAGCATTCGCAAATGAGAGATAAAGGGTAATGAAGTTGGAAAAAGAATCATTCTTCCAACATCTTTTACTAGGGGTCCAAGCATAGATATCTTGATGCATTGGCATTGGTCTAAAGATTTTGAAAACCATATCTTTTTATTACAATGACTTGCAATCCAGAATGCAAAGAAATACAAGAATATTTGTATGATGGACAAAGAGCTCAAGATCGACCATATTTAACTTCGGAAATTTTTTGAGCAAAATTACAAGTCTGAAAAACTAGCTATTTAACAAGGAAATATTTGGAAAAGTAGCTGCATATGTGCATGTTATTGAATTTCAAAAAAGAGGATTGTTACATGCTCATATGTTGATAATTCTAAAGTCTGACTACAAAATTACAAGTCTGAAGTTCTCTGATAGATTTGTTGTGTAGAATTTCAAGATCCAGAAAAACAACATACACTCTATGACTTAGTTCTTAAACATATGATGCATGGACCATGTGGAGAGAAAAAAAAGGGACAATTGTTGTATGATTGATGGAAAATGCAAATACCATTATCCACAATCATATTATGAGTGTACAATTCAAGGAAAAGATGGGTATCCGATTTACAGAAAGAGAAAAACTGGAATGATAGTTGAAGTTTGTAATGCACAGCTTAATAACTAATGGGTAGTGCCTTATAATCCATATCTCTTATCTAGGTATAATTGTCATATCAACGTGGAGATATGTTCAGGAGTGACAATAGTGAAGTATCTATACAAATATATCTACAAGGGGCATGATAAAGTTGCCATCAATATCACCCACGGTGATGATGAAAATACGATTGATGAAATCAAGCATTTTCAAGATGCTAGGTGGGTCTCTGCTCAAGAAGTAATGTGGAAAATTTTTTAATTCAATTTGAATGGAATACACCCAATAATTATTGATTTGCAACTTCATCTTTCAAATCAACAATCTGTCACTTATTAGGCAAATCAAAATTTACATAACATTCTCAAACCATATCACGTCTCAAAAATAATGCTCATGGAATATTTCTCTATGTGTACAAAAATTGAAGAGGCAAGGAAATAATTTTACAGAGAATTTATGGAACGTTATGTTTAGGACAAGCAATATAAATGTTGGAATGAAAGGAAGAAAAGAGAAGTGATAGGTCGTATAAACGCTGCAAATCCTATAGAAGGAGAAAGATATTACCTCAAATTGTTTTTAAATCATGTCAAAGGGCCAACATCTTTTCAACATTTGCTAATATTAAATGGTTTAAGATGCTCAAGCTTCAAAGAAGTAGCACAAAAAAAGAGGATTGTTGGAATTTGATTGAAGTATTGTTGAATGTCTAGATAAAGCCATTAGTTTTCAAATGCCACATGAATTAAGAAGATTATTTGTAGTTATATTGGTCTATTGTGGTGCAATAGATGTAAGAAATCTTTGAGATACATACTTTGAAGCATTGTCTGAAAATTTCAAAAAAGAATGAGGAACTTCAGTTGAGCTACAACTTGCCAAAACCTTGCAAAATGTTAAAAAAATATTTAGAAAGTATGGGAAAAAGCATATGTTCATATGATCTTCCTAGTATTCGAATTGATGTCAGTAATGTCTATGGTAATTTGACAAGAGAGATACAAGATGAGATGTTAATAGAAATACCTTCGAAAGAGTACAAAGCTCCACTAAAGTTGAATCATGAACAACTTAATGCTTTCACAATGATTTTCAAGTGTGTCCAAAATGGCAAAGGTGGCATGTTTTTAATTGACAAACCAGGAGATACTGGCAAAACATTTTTGTATTGTGCATTACTTACTCATCTTAGATTCAAAAAACAAATGGCAATTGCAATTGCAACACTTGGAGTTGCAACTACAATAATGCCAAGAGGACGAAAAGCACATTCACGTTTCAAAATACCAATAGATGCAAATGAGTCAAGTAAGTGCACTATATTCAAACAAAGTGGAGTTGCGAAGCTATTGCGTCAAGCAAAATTGTTAATATGGGTTGAAGCTCCCATGGCTAAGAGATGGGCAATTGAGAATGTTGATGATTGTCTTAAAGACATAATGGGAAATGATGAGTATTTTGGTGGAAAAGTGATGGTGTTTGGTGGAGACTTTAGACAAGTATTACCAGTTGTTCCAAGGGCTACAATTCATCAAACAATTTTTGCAAGCTTGGTGAAGTCAAAACTATGGAGTAAAATAACAAAAATTACTTTGTCAAGAAATATAAGAGCTAGAAATGACAATAAATTTAGTGATTTCTTACTTAGAGTTGGAAATGGAGAGGAACCAACTGATGTTGAAGGAAACATAAATATTCCTAAAGAGATGATTATCAAGTATGATAATAAAGAAAACTCCATAGAACGACTTTTATTAATGAAAATTTTCCAAGCTAGACGAAGAATGTTGATTCAGCCAATTACATGACAAGTCAAGCAATACTAACAGCTAGAACTGAAGATGTTGATAAACTAGATGGAAAGTTGATCGCTATATTTCCTAGAGAAGCAAAGACGTTTAGTAGTTTTGATGAAACTATTGATGATACAAATAAAGAGTATGAAGAGGAATTTCTTAACTCTGACTCTAAAAGGTTTGCCTCCACACAAGTTGGTACTGAAAAAAATTGCCCAATAATCCTTTTGAGGAATTTGGATCCATCAAATGGATTGCGTAATGGTACAAGAATGGTATGCAGAGATTTCAAGAATAACATACTTGATGTAAAGATTGTATTTGGTCAACACAAAGGCAAGCATATATTTATACCTAAAAACCACTTTTGCTAGCTGAAAATGAAGGCTACCCATTCAAATTCAAGCCTATGAAATTTCTAATTAGACTTTGCTTTGCCATGATAATTAATAAAGCACAAGGCCAAACAATTTCAAATTTAGGAGTCAATTTGCCATAGTCAGCCTTCTCTCATGGCCAATTATATGTAGCTCTTTCTAGAGGAACATCACTATCTACAACAAAAGTCTTGATCAAATCAAATATTGCTAATGCTAGAGGGAAAATGTGCACAAAAAATGTTGTGTACAAAAACGTTTTAAATGCAGGTACTAACGTTATTTATTTTTTAATCAGCATATTATGTATTACTATAAAAAACACTAATAATATATTTTTTATTAGAATGCACATCACATAGACAAGGCAATATGGAAGCAAAAGTATCAATACCACAAGACTCAAACATCTAAATATAAGTCGACACAAAACTTTTACACACCTCTTCCATTTACTATTAAGTTCCTTATTACATTTCATACTTCAAAATATACGCTTAATTCTTACAAATTTTCCATTTAATTTAATAAATGGTAGATTTTACTGGATTCTTGATTTTAAACTTCTTTAGAGTTTAATATACTTTTTTTATAATTTTTTTTGAGGTTTCATTCAAGTGGATAACGAAGAAACACTACAACCCAACTAAGTATAGATTTATATACTTTTATAAGTTTAATTTTTAAGTTGTATTATGTTATCAAAACTATGGAATTTTCAAACAGTACTGGATATGAATTACTTGAGTAATATTTTATATATCAATTCAATATAAACTTAACAAGCCACATGCAACGCACATGCACCTTTCTAGTACTTTAAAAAGTCTAAAAAAATCAAGGGTTATGAATTTGGAAAAAAAAGAATATAAAGACAAAAAAAATTGTATCACACGTAAATAAACTAACCAGTATGTTTTTGGTGGTCGCTCGTACATGCTTTTCCTCCGTGTTTTCTTCTTAACCTATGTTTGATTTTGAATTTTAGTGAGGAAAATATTGAGGAATTTTTTTAATACTTTAAACAGTGTCATTTTATATTTTAATTTTTTTTGAATCTTTGTATTCTTTGTTCTTCTCGTTTCTCGCTGAATTTCTTCATTCAAACATAGAAGATCCAAATACAATGAAACAACTTGAGTAATCACGTGTGAAACGACTTCCGTTTTCCCTATATTTCACACTTGCTTCACTTTTTCCTTTTGATTGGTTTTTACAAATTAAATACAATTTTTCCAGTAGACTAAAAATGAATTTAACTTACAAATTCTAACTTAGCCGGGCCTGCCTATATTGTTGAAAGAAAACAAGAAAACATCAATTAAACCACTCACATAGAAAGAAAAGAAAAGGTGTACGCGTCAGAGCTCTCATCTCAACTCGTTTTTGTTAGGCGCTTATCTCTCATATGCAAAAACTCTTTCAGTTAAATCTTAATACCCATATATCGACAAGGAAGTTTCCCCATTGCAGCTCCAACCTTGTTTCATCTGTGATATATGCGTCCTCATGCTATATTCTTCTGCCTGCTCAAGTATTACATTCGACCTCATCAGCTATTCATTCTCATAAACAAACACAGCATAATTAAGATGAACCAAGTCAGCCAAAGAATTCAGAAATATGGCTGCAAAACTGCACTTGAGTTCTACTGGAAATACGCTCAAAGAAAGGGAATAAATCCCAAAGATTACAAGAATGCATGATAAATTTTAGAACAAGATGATAGCATTTTGTTAGGGATAAATGGAAAAACAAGAATAGTGTGGTTCCCACATGCTAAACTTGCTTTTTTCCTCACCTGCATTGCAGCTGTAGAGCCCAAAACTGATTCACATTCATCAAGCATGGCTCTTTCCTGGGCTGCTACTTCAGCAAGTTCAGACACCAAGCAGTTCATTCCCTCCACCTGTAGCATGCGATACAAATTCTCAAAGGCTCTGATCCTTCGAATGATAACAAACAGAAGCACAAGTTATCTCACCCTTGAAAGTATGGAACATAGGGAGGATCCCATTGCTTGCATCACATCAACAGCAGAGCATACTGCCGCCTTGACAGTTTCAATATCTCCCTGAAAAGTTTGGATTTACTTAAGTTATTGCTCTCACATATTACTGAGCATCAAGAAATAGTCAAGTGGCATACCCTTGCGCCTCCTGCGACTGGGATGAGAATTGTGCTTGCCTGCAGATCTTGGATGGCCCAGGTCAATGAGTTGACATGATCCCTTTCAACTGAAGCCCACTCGTCAAGACATGTTAGCTGAGCATGTTGAATTTGAATTAGAAAATCTATGGATCCTTAGCAAAGCACAAATATAGCATATCGTGAAGAAGCTAAAATATACAAATGTACAAAGAGATCGTCATGAAACAAACAAATATCAGGAAACTCACTAATGGAAATATGGTGCTTATATTCAGAATTGTAGACACATGTACTCATGTAGGGATATGTTGGGATAAGAAGAGGTACATAGTCTAGACTTATTTAATTTACAGAAGATAAACAGGGAAATACACAAAAATAGGATGTCCCCACCAAGTCACCCTGAGAAAATAATGAATAAAATGTAGTGTATCAGAAAAACTTTTGGTAATAATTCTCTTGAGTCTTGATCAAGAGAAATCGAAAAATTGACCAAAGGGTACAATAAAAATCTAACTGCGCATTTCAGAAGACAATCTATTTTGCCATGTGACTATGCATAACTTGTATATGTCATAAGCATAACCTTGCACCAAGATTTTGGGGAGAAATTAAGTAGCACTTTCAAACAACAAAAGGAGGATTCTGCAGCACTATAGTTAACTATACAATAACTTCCTCAATTTTATTCCCAATCCACAAAACTCTTGACAAAGATCCAGGTGCATCCAGGCGCCAACTGAAAATTAAGGCTCACTCTGTTGATAAACTAATTAAACAGCAGATTTCTACTCTCGGACCAAAGATAAAAATCACATATACTTTCTACAGGCACTGATATGAACTCAGGCATGCTAATAAGATTAATGCCCTTCAAACCACTGTGACAGTCTGAACATGATAATTAACAAGGACGGATCAAAACCCCTCATGATTAAATATGAGAACCTTCTAGTGCCTTGAAAGTAGATTCTGGATAGCTTGCTCCAAAGGGCAAGGCTTAAATATCGAGATGATCAATGCAACTGACAAGGTCATTTTAGAAAAAATCACTGTCTATCCTACTTAGGAACTCCTATTCATCATTCACATGACTAATCTGCCTTCCACAAATTTGTATTCTATTCCACCGCATGATTCAAACAAAAGTAAAATAGTATAATGCAGTGATATATCAGGAAGTATTTCGTTACTGTCTGAAACTGGATCAACTCAATGAAATTGAGGCAGATGTCATCCTCTATATAATTATGACATTCCCCTTAAACAACTAAATGATGTTAGTCGCAAAATTTCTGCACAGAATTTTGGTAAATTATTATAGTCAAGTCACTTGAATTCAGAAATCCCCACAAGAAGTCCCACAATGAATGACACAGGCTATCTTTAAAATTCCTAAGTCTACAATCACCATATAATTGACACTGAGCCTTCATCCAGCATAAAAAGCCAGTGATGTCACAGAATAGCAATTGTCAGATGCAAGACATGCAGCTAGAATCACATATTTTTTCCTGAAGTTTTCTTGCCTCCCTATAGTCTTTGTAAAATAAATTATCTCGCTCACAAGAAATATGTGGTATTGATAGCTCAAGTATTAATGCTTTTCTGGACAGATAATGAGTTTAAATGCTAATCCTCCAGTATCATATCCAACTTTAGTTTTTCTATTGCTTCCAAGCATCAAGCCAAATATAAACAAGATGTAGTTGAAACTAAACCACATTTACCAGGCAGGAAAACTAGACACCTAAGAAATTTGAAAGACTTAAAACTGGATAGTCCTTTTTGAGCACAATAATGGTCAGAATAAGAGAAACATTACTTGATTGTTCAAAACTGAGTAGAGCTTCAACTTGAGCCTCAGCTGCTGCAGGTCAATTCTTCTCTCCATTATCAAGGCCCAAAGATACACAATTGTCCTCCAAACTCTGTATAGCATTTTCTGCACCATCAAAATAAACTTAGGAGTTTAAAAAATTATGATGAATTTGATTTGAAAACCAAAAATAAAGAAAAGGAAAGAAACAATAGAACACAATCATCATTAGAACTTAGTTCTGCTCGTGCAACTTTGTGTAATGGCAGAGAGGAGCATAAGGTACTCAAGTTGAAAACTAGACAATAAGGAGCCTATACCAGATATATTGAATGAGAATTTCCATAAAAAAAAATCGAATGGCAAAAGGTGAAGTGTCTATAGTTATTCGTGCATCTAAGAAATTTCAGATACATATACATACGAAACATTTAAAGCTTGCTAAAGCAGTAAAGTTCCAACAAGATATGCTCTAACCTCTGCTTTCACTTTCTGTGATTGCAATGCAGCATCAGTTCGGGCATTTGCATATCGCCATTGCAAGTGCCTGTTGTATAGAAGCCGCAATTGATGGACATCCTCAATATGATTTACAGCGCTCTTGCCTTTTCTAATATCCGTAATAAAACTAAGAACAGAAGTTGAACTCTGAGGTTGTCTGGACGGACTGGATGGTCTTGCCCGAGCAGGACTAGGTCCTCTGGAAGATGGATTGGCAGCCTTTGCTCGAGATGGACTGACCCCTCTGGCCACAGAGGGTGATGCAGGGCGTGATCCAGGAGTTGGCAAAGACAGGGCTCTAGCTGCAGCATTTGCTAAATGTGTTCTATCTGATGAACTTAAAGACCCAGGCTTTTGCATCTTTTGTGAACTATCATCAACTAAACAACCATTCAGCATAGCTTTTCCACTCTCATCACGAGACATTGGCAGTGGCAAATCACAGGTAGATTTGAGTAAAGGTTTGCTTGTCCCATCCAGAGATAATCTCTTGAGGGACGGTGTACCTGTTCCTGAACCAGATAAAGATAAAGTTTTACTTGTCTTATCAGCCAGATCAATACTTCTACGCAGAGCAGTGGCAACTTTCCCACTTGCTCTGCTTGGCCATCGATGTTGATCCACTAGACGAGAATGCAAACTATCAAGAGGTTTAGAATTCTCTGATTGATCAGCAGAATTTTTTCCTTTAAGCGGACTCCTCTTCCTCTCTGGTGTGGGCTTCCTGGAAGCAGGAATTTCAGCCTGTCTGTGAGCAACATTTGAGGATGGCCTCAGAGTGCGATCAGACGGCGTATGAGAAACTGGTTTTTCTTTCTTAGTAATAGGAACAGAAAAGGTATCACATTGAAAGGAGACGCTGAGACTTCGCATCGTAGAAGGCCATAAGGACTCTGGTAACTTATTGCCAGCTATCTTTCTTGATGCCAGCAGTATTTCTGCAGTTGTATCCTGAACCGGTGTTGATGGAGATGATGGTGATGACGGTGATGATGGTCTAGAGAGGCGCTTTCTTTCAGTTGATGCAGCCCTCTTTGGTGCCAATACAGTTGAGTTTGATGATATCCTGCTGGCAATTGGTGAAGGGCAGCGTTTTGGACCAGTGGCTGCAGATGGTGTAGGTGACCTATACCTAGAACTAACTTCTCTGGTTCGGGCCATACGAGTGGTTCCATTCTTGTTCTCAGCTGAAGCCAGCGGTAGTCTTGTTGTATGTGCAGTAGATTGCTTCCGTAATGCTTGCTCTGATTCACATACATCCATCCAAACTGTGCAAATTAGACCATATTGATGTCCGCTTTCATATACTATTAGCAACCTTAAGCATACTTTTGAACAGCCTTCCACTAAACCCAATTTTCTATTAACTAATCAAACCAATGTCTCTAAAAGGAGATCCTTTTCCGCCTTGAAAATCTGGCAAACAAATTCGCAGCCAAAAGTAAGATGCTACAGATAGGAAAATAGAGAAAAGAAAAGCACAAGGCATGATGAAAAAGGAAAAGATGCTCAAAAGAATAGAATAAATCTTTACACACACCCAGATCTCAAATAGATAGAATTTGATAATTTCAGCCAACAAATACAAATAGGCCTTCCACAATCATCATCATCCAAAGCCCAAATTCAGGCAGATCACACATCTAGGCAATATAAAAAGACACTCGCAAACTAAGGATTCCGAATTAAATTTGCAGTCTATCATAACAAGAAGAAGGAGTGGATTCAGGATCTCCCTCAGAAATGGGGAATAGTAGGAGAAGAGTTGAGGCAGGGAAGGACTATAACTAATGGGTAGGGTGTGTAGGATAAGAATGCCCTTAATTGCTTTTACTTTTTCATTTCTATTTTATTTCCTTACCTCTTTTGTTTTTGGTCCCCAACCTTTTGTCCCTGTCACGAGAATGCCATGGTTGGCCGGGCTGGAGGTGCATATGCAAAACACACACATTCACACATTCAGTAAGTAAAACTCACATTCAGAGCCCCTGTGGCCGGTTCCTCCTTCCCCCACCCAACTCCTTTTCATGAAAGGGAATTCACTGAAAATGATATCTTCGTCACCCTCTCTCTCTCTCTCTCACACACACACACACACACACACAAATGCACAAAATATCAATTGTGATCAATGATCCACTAGCGAGCTTCTCTCACTCTTATTCTCTTGATAATTGAACAAAAGTGGAGAAAATAAGTTAATACAAAAGTGGGACAAAATTACGTATGTATCTTGGGATCAAGCAGAAAATTTACGGATTTAAGTTGGAATGAGCTGGGTTTCAGCAGATACGAACCAGGTGAAAATCCAATCTTGTTGGTTTGTCATTTCTGAAGCTATGTTTGGAAATTGAGTTCTAATAAGAAAAAGCAGAGAGAACATAAAAAATTTGGAATATAAACAAATTATAGAACTCTTCGATCCAGTGTTCTAGTCATTAATACTGAAAATCCAAACATAATGTTAATTAATTAAAAAGTAAAATAATTCCAAAAACAATTATTAAGAATTTGTTTCTACATAGAAGACTTATTTTTCCATAAAAAGGGAAATAATTCACAATAATTATAGGGATGCGGGAACACAGAGATGTAGACCACGTGCAGGGAGAGATCATTGTCCATCCGGCATGAATTCACAGTACCCTAAACATACACTACAGCAACAATGAATAATTATTTTAATCGCTAATTGTCGTTAATTTACATTGATTAAACCTCTTTATGCGCATAAATTAGGCAAAAAAAATTTTTGGTTTTGACCTTCTGCAATCTCTGTTTTTAACTGATGTGGGAACAAAAATCAACGCAAATCGTATCTTTTATAGAACATCATCATCCAAAGCCCAAAAAATGAATAATTTTCAAAAAAACCAAAAAAATACAATTAAAAATAAAAATCTAAAAAAACAGAAAATAAACATATTACCTCTGTCTTTTTTTTTTTCCCTTCCCAATTTTCCAGCAAGGCACAACAACTGTTGTGTTTTTCTGGCTCTCGATAAATTTTCTTGACCGTGATTTAGTATATACTTCTTTTGGTGTATTTCTTGATAAAATGATAAACAAATAAAAATAAATAAAATACTGGTATGAATTATAAATAAATAAAGTAAAATGGAGAAAAAATTGTGGAAGTTTCAGATAGCGGCCGCAGGGGAAATAGAGGCAAGCGAGCGGCGGCGGTTGTTTTCTCGCCACCTAATTATTAAATTACTTATTTATTAATTATGTGACAAAATTTTCAAAAAAAATTATTCGTATCATGTGCCTCTACATGAATTAAAGAAAATATTGATATTTGAGTTATAAAAATATAATACGACATTTACTATATGATGTACCTACTCAATGTAAATAAATAAGTATTTTTTTAAATCTTTCATTGATAGTATAAATTAGTATTTATTTTTAATTTTTTTAAATTTAGAATATTTAATAAAAAATTATGATATAAACTTCTCAATTACTTCCGTAACATTTTTTTATACACATAGATTAGTTAGATTTTATAAAGGATGATGTCTATTCTCATAAATTGAAATTATATTGAATCAATAGATTTTGTAAAGGATCATGTCTCTCAAATTTGATATGACATTGGTGAGTTTGAATCTAAATCTTACAACGGATCATGTTTAATTAAATTGATTTGACTATGTTTGAATACTTTAAATTTTTTAATTGGAATAATTTGTATTATAAATGAGTTAATGTCGTTGTTATTGTTAAAATTAAATTAAACTCATTTGGTTAAAAAGTCAATTGAAGCATAAATACATGGCAAACTTAAACTCAAATTCAAATATTTGACTCACCTAATTATGCAACTTGCTAAAATAGCTATGCCCATTGACCAATAAATTTATAAATCATTAATTATTGGGAACAGCTTCAAACCACTGTTTTGAAAATCGGACCGAACCCGCCGGTTCGACTTGTCCGACTGGTGACCGAAGGCCAGTCCAATCCGGTTGAGCTATAAAAATCGGTCATGGTAAAAATCGGTCAAAATTGGTCAAAAATCGGCTGAAAATCAGTTGAACCGGTCAAAATCGGTTGAAAACCGATCAAAACCGGACCGATTCAACCGGTTTCAGTTTTTTTTTTTAATTTTGAAGTTTTTTTTAAAAAAGAGAAAATTATGATGAAGATGATGATTAAAAATTTTAGATATGTAATTTTTTGAAACATAATTTTTTTTTTTGAAATTTAATGAAGTGGTAGTTATATACCAATATTTATATTTAATTTATTATTTTATTTTGTTTAATATCTCTAAAATTATATCAAATATTTAACATAGAAGAATTTATTTTTACTTGAGTTGAAGTATAAAACGAATGATTATTTAAATTAATGTGAAATATTATTTTTTATTTATTTATAATTAACTAATTTTTAAACATTATTATTTTCTAAAAAATATGACTTCAAAATAAGTAAGTTAATTTTTTTTTCAAATAATATTCTTTCTATATCGATGAAAGTTTTATTTTTTAGTAATATTAAAATATTATATATATTTATAAAATTAAATATAATTATTGCATCATACCGATTCGACCACTGGTTCAACTGGTTGAACCGATTGAACCAGTAATTAATAATATTACCAATTCAGTGTCCGGTCCGATTTTGAAAACATTACTTTAAACTATTATTATAAACAATTGAAACCTTGAACCCTATATGTGTCAGAAACTAAAACTATGTTGATAATTAAAATATCAACATCAAAATTAATAAGTAGAAATAGAGTAAAAAAGACACGATTTAATATAATTAACCAATTTTTGAAAAAAAAAATAGAAAAACCTTCAACTTCGACGAGAAAAAAATGGAAAAAAACAAAAACAAAAAAGGCCGGCCCATATATTCTTTTTGTCAACATCTCGATTGTCTCCAAATTCAATTTCTTGTATTAAAATTTTCTTTTATTTAATTATTTTTTATCTCTTTGTTTTGAATGTGGGGAGGAGTTTTTGGAGGGATATTGAAAATGATCGGTTAATGTAATTGTTATTTCATTACTTTTCATAGCACCAAAAGGAAGAAACAAAGAAGAAATTCATTTTATTTGGCCAAACTCAATAAAAACATATTAATTCTAATGAATTATATATGATCTGTCCATTTTATGGGAAGGCTAGATCTTTTAAATATTTTCTTTTTCACTTCTAATTTAACATTGTCTTAATCAATCTTATTTTATTAAATATGGGATGCAATAGAATTCATTATTTAAAAATTAGTTTTGATTATTGCAATTGATATTTTATTTTGTCTTTTCTTTTTTGATTTTGCATAATAGTTAGGTGGCATTTTTGTTAATGCTCAGTAATTAATAAGAATAATGCTCAGTAATTAATAAGAATACAACAAGCTATGCATCTCTTTTATTTGTTTCGAATTTCTTATTTTAATTAATTTTTTATTTTTTATTTTATGTTATAAATAAACATTAAGGGTATAATATTTTTTTTTTTAATAAAAACATGATTATGGGTTATGACAGTGTTTACGTAGGCTATGTGCATTAACTTTAGAAATTTTGAAAAAAAATGCTAGTAGTAAAAATAGGCGATGTTATTTGAAAACTAACTAGAGAAGTAGCAAAAGAGTGGAAAGGAAATGTTTGTAAAAAATAATTTGTGCTTGGATTTGTATGATAAAAAAAAAAAAACTAAATTACCCTTTTGCTATTTTTTTTATTATTAGTAGTAAAATAATAGTGCGGTGAAAATAAATTTTCAAGAATGTTTCAATGTCAACTGTGAAAAAAGGAAATTGGTCCACCTAAGAAACTAATATAATGAAAATATCACCGTGAAGATTAACAATTATATATATACATATAATAAATTGCACACACAAATACAATTAATTTTTTTTCTTAATGACTAATTTTATCCTTTCAGCAAGATAATATTATTCTATAATTAAAATCGAATCAAGTAAATTGAAGTCCAAATTGCACATTTTTTATGCATATAAGGAGTCCATTTGAATTTTAACTCATGACCTCCTGCATAATAAGGAAAACTGATACTATTAGACCTCAAGCCACCAAACTATAATTAACTTACTTTTGAAACCTTCAACTAGGAAAAATATTATAGTCAATAATGCAGTATGTTTATGCGCTAAAATGTAAATATATATATTTTAAATATTTCAACATTGAAAAGGCATAAAGAAAATTAAGCAATGTCGGCAAACAAATTCTTTTTGTCAACGTCTCAATCTTCATCCAATTTTCTCGTATTTATTTTTACTTTTTTTTTTAATCTTAATATTGAATGTGGGGAGGGCGTTTGGAGGGATATTGAAAATGATTATTCAGAATAATTGTTTTGTTAAGTACCTTCCATGGGACCAAAAAGAAGAAACAAAGAGAAGAAGCACATTGTTCAATCACAATAAAACAGACCACTTTTACAGTAGGGACAAATTAATTGTAACGAATTATCACTTGTCAATTTTTTGGTATCTTTCTCTATGGACCTTTCAATATGAAAGATGGTGATAATAATATCCGTACTCACATACTATCTCAGTTCATCTCCTTTCATCAAATTTAAGGCGTTATAAAGCCTCATTATTATGTAATCAATTTCCACTTTTATGTGTTTGTTTGTGACAAACAACTGTTATACATAAAAAAGTATTGATTTGGTGTATGTAAGTTGATTTGTGCGTATCTGATCGATAAATAACTCATATTTTTGATCAAATTTAAGACAAATTACTTATCTATGTGGCCTTGTAAGACAGTTAGCTACCAGCTGAACATATCAAAAAATTTTAAAGTGTTAAATGCCCTCTCTTTCCCTGGCCTCCCTCCCTCCAAATAACTCGGTCAAATTATAATTTCTGCACTCTCTATGATTTGAATTGTCGAATTGTCTATTTTATCTTAGGGATAGAGCATGTATAGGAGTGTAAACGGGTCGGATACATTATTTTTTTTTTTTTGTATTCGTTTAACTTTTAGAATATTCAAATATAGACACAGATTTGACATATATTTAAAAATAATATCTAAATTTGTATCCGTTGGATGTCAATTGAATTTGAATATATTTGTATATGATTATAATTATTTAGATTCATTCATATTTTATTAAACTTATCCGTATGCAAATTATTTTTTTTGATATTCATATTCAATGGTAATTATTTAGATATCTATTAATGAATATACAAATACATGAATCTATGAATCTATAACAAATATATATTTCAATTAATAAAAGAAACTATATAATTTCATTAAAAAGAAAGTAATCAAACAAATAGCATAATTTTTAATTAATAATGGACTTCATATTGGATTATTAGTATTAATTAATAATACTAATGAATAATAATGGCATTGAAGTATATTAATTATAAAGTCAACCAACAATAGCTATGTTATTAATTTTATTCTTCAACGTTTTATCTATATTACATTAATTTTTTAAAGTTATTCTTTTTTTCTTCCAAATTCTTCAATTATAATTTATATATACTTATGGATTATGAGTTTTATTGAAAACTATAAATACTATATTATTTAATATATATATATATATTTGGAGTAGATTTTAAACGGATTGGATACACATTCACCACATTCGTATTTACTTATAATTGGATACATACTAGTTGAATACAGATAATATCCGCTTTAGATGGATGCGCATAAATTTCATATAAATGAATACGAATGCAAATAGTAAACAAATTTTTGAATATCTATTTATATTCCTAAGCATGTAGTGTCAGACTCAAACTATTATCTTTTTGTGAATCTTCAGAAAAGATAGAAGTTGAACCATTTTTTATTTGGAGCTCGAACCAAATCATATAATTCATGTCAAAAGATACGTCTTCATATTTCATAATATCTATCACCTGGATCGGGGATCCACATCAACGATGAATTGAATACATTGTTAGTTCCAAAACTTAAAATATGAAGCCAATTTTATAAATAAAAAAGCTATGAAAAAAATAAAAAAGAAAGTCTAACTAACACTTGAAGCAACTAACAATAAATAACAATTAATTAGGATACATGGCTCGCTAGAACGCAGATTTATACATGGTTTGCCTGAAAACCAATTTATCAGTTTGAACAGGCGTTTTATTGTTTCGGTAGGCAATGACTATGGACTTGGCATGAGCGTATTCGACCGATAAATCGGATGGAACGTTGTGATAATCCAATTGATTAGAATCTCACTGCATTTTTAAAATTTAGGAGGAAAGGTATAATTTAAGGGGAAAAATTGGGAATTAAAGTATTCTCTAAATTCATATGATTAAACATCTTCTCTGAATCAATACATGTAGAATACCATAAGTGGGAGGAGGGTGGCGGCGGCAAAAAGGAAGGGTTGGGATGGTGGCGATGAGATGTTGGTCGTTGACTTCTTGGAGAGACTTCTCTTTAGAGAAGATGACTTCTTCTTTAAATTTTTTTTCTTTTAATTTTATTTTTATTTTCTGTTTTATTCATTTAAAGTTGAATTTTATATTTGTCTTTTAGTTTCTAAGTATAAAATGTATTAACAATTAAATATTTATATACTTTTATAGTAACTAAATTTAAATATTACATTTATATTAATAAAAAAATATAATATTTGCATTTTATGTAATAATTTTAAATTTTTGAATTTTTAATTATTTGGAAATTTATTTAAGATTTACAAAAAAATTGAGATTTTTAAATATTTTGTTTTTTATTTAATAAAATTTAAAAAGTATAAATCTTATTAGTAAAAATATAATATTTATATATATGTTTGTATTACTATATAGAATGAATATAGAAGTTTTGCTTAATGCAATTAATTTATGGAATATTTTCATCTAAATATATTTCTTCACAATACTCTAATGAATTTAATAGCATTTTTGTACATTATTGTACTATACTTGGTATTACTAATCATGTAAATTTTTTATATCAAATTCACTTTCATTGTGATGTAGAATATTTTTTCAATATTTGTGTACTTTATAAGTTGAATGAAAATTTATAAAACATTATCATCATTGTTGTCATGAAGCTTATGTAATTTATCATATCAATTTATAACACTCAAAATTATGCGAAACACCTAATATAAACATTAGTAAGTGTTTTTACATGTATTACAATTTTCAAGAATTTTCTTGAAATTTTTTGAATAGTTTAAATGACAAAATGAGTGGAACGGGTTTTGCGACATTGCAATAGAAATGGAATAATGGATTTCATTCTAGTCTCCGCAATCATTCCTGTGAACCATAGTAAGATATTGAGGCAGTGGAAGCTGAAATAACTACCTGATTTTTCAGTTTACACCGTATTGTAAAGTTAGACATATCTAATACCAATAAATCCTTCATGCCCATTGTTTCGGTCAATATCACAATCCGAGCATGCAGTTATGTGAATTCCCTTTGTGCGTGGGTTTGCCCACAGATGTACCAGCAAAAAATACAGTCTCTCTGAACGTACAGATCACTGTATATTGTTTCTTATGATGTAACCCCAACTGATGTTCAGAAGGCGGGCCATGTCTTGTTTTTAATTAAGGTTCAATACATAGAATCCCAGGCAAACATAATGCCCGATCCATATTGACCCTTGCATTCTGGCTGCTCCGCAAATACCAAGTGACGCGTAATTTTTCATGGCCAAGAAAAAACAACAGCCTCAAACGCTAGTTATTGAAGTACACTATTTTATTGTGTTGACATGTGGTTCAAGTCTCATGATCGCAATGGGCCCGGGTCAATTTCTAATCTATAGGTTCTATAATCACAAAAAAGTGTAATTCTCGAATTTTAGTTTTTGGATCTTAATTCAATCGTCAAACTATTATATATATATATATATATTTGTTTTTGAGGTTGCACGAAATTAATTTTTGGATTTTTTTTTTGTTTTTTCATAAGTTGATAGAATGCACCTGCATAGAATAAGTGCTTGAGTTAAAAAAATGAGTGCTTTAATGTCTTTTTAGCAGTATAAGTTCGTTTTTGTACTGATTAAGAGGGTGTTTGGCTAATTTTATTTAAAATGTCTTATAAACTTTTACATCTTATAAGATATTTTTGCATCTTATAAAATGTTAGATCCTTTTTTAAAAATAAGTTTTAAAAGTGTTTGGATAAAATAATATCTTGGAACTTATAAGATGTTAGTAATTGTATTTTTGTAATTAATATGATTAAAATTAAGCTAACTTGTTAAGATTTTCAAAATAAGTTAAGCACTCTTTATTTTAAAAAAAAAACTTATAAACTTCTAACATCTTTTTTTAGAAGCTTATAAGCTCTTTTGTACAAAAAAGTACCAAACACTTTTTCACATCTTATAAGCTCTCAAATATTTTATAAAATATTTTGAGAAGCTTATAAAGTCACCCGAACACGCTCTAAATTCTTGTTGTGTTTGAGCCTATTTAAATTATGGAGCTCATTTTAAGTGGGTTTAATTAGGTGGATTCACTAATCTTTTTTAATTATTACATTGACCTTTTATTAGATTTTTAATTACTTTTATATCCTACTGCCTAAATTAGGTATTTCACTTTAACTATTATAACACATTTGTATGAAAGGATGTATCTATACATTACATATATTTACTTATAGGATGTATCTATTATAACTATTATAACTTATAGGATAGATTGCCGTTCCACTGGTAGCAGGTTGCTGCATATTAATTCTAAAACGTGTGGAGAAAATTAGTTGCAATCGATCCAGTAAGTTGGGAGTATTTTCATTTTATCCTAAATTAAAATTATTTTTCCTCATGAATGAATTAAAGATATAGATAGCATTTTGATTTTTAAACGATAAAGAATTAAATAATGAGAATAAGAAATAATATAAATCAATTTAGTCACATGATATAGTGGATGCTTGTGATTAATTCAGCAGTAATGTTGATATTAAACTTAGAATAAGTGCATATAAATCAAATAATACAGTTGTCGTTGAATAAAAAGATATTAAAATGGTCGTTCAATACTAATGAGCATTTAGTCCATTTCTTAATAAATAGGTCAAAGTAGGTATCTTTATCAATTTACGGAGTGCGATATTATTTCCCAATATATAAATGTGTGTATTCCCATAAATATAAGTTAATTAGCAGGAGTAGCGTAATAGAGTTAGTATGGGTGATATTTTTATATAAGTATAATATAATTTATTATTTTGCATACATATAATAAATAACACTTAATTTCATATGCCTTTTGCATGTATTAATATCTCTCATATATATGTATGTATGTATGTATGTATGTATGTATGTATGTGTGTGTGTGTGTGTGTGTGTTTAAAACATATTTTAATTGCATGAAATATACATATATGTACATACACATGTATGCATGCATGTATTTTAATTTATATATATATATATATATATACTTTGCTACCAACCAATTAGTACTAATTTGTTCCAATCATATTCCAACCGTTAACTCTTTTACTTGAAAAAGAATTTCTTATCAAAAGGGTAGTTTGGTCATTTCCTTGAAATCATCCAAAAGATTTGATTCTAGTTTTACGCTCTGAATTGAGATCCATCTGCAGCTTTGTCAAGTTCTTGAGTTGAGAAATGGAGTGTATTAAAGCTGCAGCAAATGCAGTACAACCTAATATCATATATATATATATATATAGATACACATCAAAAGGGATCATAATTTATAAAGCTTCTGCTTCCGTATCATTTATGTGCAGAGAAATTTTCTTGAGATCCAAATTTCCAAACTTTTCCATCCAAAAAAGACGACCCTGTCTTTGTCTAGAGAAAATCATTAGCATCGGATTTTCTTCTTTAAGCAGTCTATGAAGTTGGGGACGATAAATGTAATCCACTTCCTCAAGCAAAATTTGAACTCCTTAAGTTAGATGCATCCAACTCTTTTGCGATTAGATGTATCGAACTTTTTTAAAATTAGATGTACTCAACACTTTAAGGTTAGATATGCCAAGCACTTCATAGCTAGAGATATTTGTTAGAAAAATTTAATTAAGATACCATCCATGCTCGTACTTTGTGTAGACATATAATTGAAATATATACACATATAAAATTATTTATTGAGTAAAAAAAATGAACAGAAAGCCTGCTTGAATGCAAGACAAAACTCATATTACCTAAGGCCTGTTGCTCCAATAATCTTCTTAAGGTAATATTGCATCTCACACGGTATTAGAAAGCTCTTGGCAATTAACTTTCCCAAGATACAATGGCTTTCCTTCGATCTAAGGTAGCACTCCAACAAAACAGAATTAGTGAACTTTACTTATTTGTAACTCTTTTTTAATGGACAATATATAAGTGCGCAATATAATGCGACAGAATGCTAGTATGTATGCTTCTTTTTTCAATGGTTTGGGTTGATACTAAGCACTCATATTTATAGTTATACAATACAATTTTGTTGACGAGACATGAGTTTTTACTAGAATTATAACTCTTTTTTTTAAGGATACAACTATAGGATAAAATCCCATAACTCACTCTTTTAATAAAGAGTTACAGTTCCACTAAAGAGTTAGGAGCTCAAATCATAACTCTAGCTTTTGAGCTAACTTTTCTATAGGGTATGTCTATCAGGATACATTAAAAATAGACTTTAACTATTTTATTTACACACTTGCACCCTTTTTTCCAATGTGGATAGACTTGTTCTAGCCACTAAAATGTCCTTAAATTATTTCTCAATTTCAACTCAATTTTCTTATTCAATTGTTTGCTTTTGGCATATAAATATGCCGAATTTTACAACACGCCATATGAATAAGAAAATTATCTCGCCAACTATGTATGTGAATGCAGACACACACAAAAGAGTTCCATCTTGAGCGAGATTGCATTGAGATAGGTAGCTTATGACTTTGAACCTTCTTTAGTGAGAACTATCGGATATACTTGCCAACCCTTAAACGCGGTGTCTTTAACTATTTGGCTTTTTGTGTACAACAAGATAATAAAACTTCATACTACTCCGCCTAATAGTCAGTTTAAGTTCTTACAGTTGTGTTCATTTTAGCCCTAAACAATTATTAGGATTCATGAATACTCTATGAGAATTTAGCCTTAAAAATTCCCACAGGACCGGCCCAATCCCTACTCATATAGGTGGCTTCTCATTAAGAGGTTCTTGCTATACCTCTGCTTGAATATTCAAGGTATAAGAGCCATTGAAAGCAAAGCTTAACCTCAACATTTTGCATGTGGCACTCTTTACTTATCATAGGAATAGGATGGAGGTTGGACCCCCATAGTGCATCCACATCAGGACACGACAACTTGTTTTTCCCTTTGAACCTATTTCTTAGGATCTCTATTCACATAGGTAGGGTTCATATTGTAGTGCCTTATTTATTTTATAGGCTTAAGTCCCATTCCCTTTGATAAGTTTTCAACTTGCTCTCTATTTAAGTCTTTAGTTAGTAGATCCGCTATGTTCTCTTTTGATCTCACATAATCAATAGAGATAACTCCATCAGAGAGTAGTTGTCTAATGGTATTATGTCCATGACATATATGTCTAGACTTACCATTGTACATACCACTTTGTTCCTTACCAATTGCCGATTGACTATCGCAA
>JACGDI010005861.1:147096-164398 GCA_014898725.1 Jacaranda copaia
AATTTAGCCACCTAATTTATTAGTCCTCCACAATGGCCCACTTGACTTTCCAACAATTAAACATTGACCTTTCGAATTTTAAATAAAATTTTACAAAAATAACATTTAAATAAAATATCATAATTAACGCATGTCTAGGGGTGTTACAATGTTTGGTTTAAAAATATTGATAAGGAGAGGAAAGTATTAGAGAAAAGGAAAAAAAAAGGAAAAAAATATAAAATCTCATATTTGTTTCAATGTTAAAGAAAATAATGAAGAAAATGATGGGGGGAAAAGGAATAATAAATGTGTTGGAGAATAAGAAAGAATTCAAATAGATTTCTCCGTCATTTTCCTCATCATATTTTGAGGAAAATTCATTTTCTTTAGATACATGTCCTGAATTTTTTTTTTTATTTTCCTTACTAATCAAAGAATTAAAAATATTTTTCTTAATATATATATTTTTTCTCATCAAAATTCATGAATCAAACGTAGTGTAAATTATTCATGACGGAGAGCAATACTTCAATCGACATTTTATAGAATCAGCCAAAAGTTAAGGTAGATGTCGAGAATTTCATGTGGAAAGAATCTTGCTTAGTTATGTCATGGATATAATATATATATATATATATTTGTCATATAATAGCTAAACAGATTATTATATCAATAAATTATGAAAACTTTTGTCTGGAATGGTAAATGATTTGTTTTCATGGGTGTCAAACAAATCGAAATATCAATAAATTATCAGATAATAATCATGTAGCAGAATACATTTTTGGATGAAAGCTTATGGGTTCAAAATTTTACAATTAAAAAACATACAATTTGTTATTTCCTAATATCTTGTAAACATAGGAACTTCTTATGTCCAAATAGATCCAGACTTCCCTCCTAATATGATCTTTAGTAATAAATCCAAAATACATCTTACATAATTGAAAATTTATAAAATATTTAAGAATGCTTATGTGGATTCGTACTCTTTAGAATTGATTAAGTTCAAAAATTGTGGGGAAAAAAACCAGAAGTGAGAGTGGAATTTTTTAAAATCAATTAGAAAATTTAACTATGTTAGAAAATACTAAATTAACATTTAATTTGGAGTTTCCAAAATTAAGGACAAAATTATCCAATATAACTTACAAATATTTACTACGAAATCAAAAGAAAAAGAAAACTCAAAGGTGCTTTCAACTTTTATCCTATTTTAACTTTTCTTAAATGGTTGCATAACTCAGAAGTAGATAGAGCAAATTACTCAGCACCTTTTTTTTAACCAAAATATGTAAAAGTTGGAAGGTCCGGCTTTTACAGTCCCTCCCCTGATACAAGCTTGGCTAGATAGAAGTGCTTCTTCATTATGGCTTTGAGAAAATCTTTTTATTGCAGCTGCTTCGGCAAGTATTCCAAATACTTATAAGTGCATATAGAATTTCTTTAAGACAGAAGAATTCCATTGAGATTTGAGACAGCTGCTCTCAAACTGAAAATCCAGTAATAATATTCCATACATGAATATCAACTCTCATCTTATCAAAGCAATCCAGGTCACACTGCAAAATTGAAAAAGGTAAAGGCAACAGAAAATGTATGCAAGAGTTCATCTCCTTCCTCAACATTGCAGCTTCCATTATGGCTCTGGTTTCACCAATTAGAACTACCATCAGTTTCCCGAGATTGGTAGAAATCATTTGGCCTCACGATGTTCACCTCTTCAAATTCATTATCGTCTGACAGTGAAAGTAAACAGTCCGTTAGAGCTACCTAACAGTCGACATGCACAAGAAAAAGAGCAACAAAAGTACACATTTTTTCTCATATATTCAGTCAAAGAATCCGTATTATGATAATTATAATGGACTAGGATGTGTAAAATCAAATGAAAACTAAATGGGAATGATAAGATTCTGTCTTGTTTCTTCATTTAAAGCCTCCTCTGGTAGTATCCTGGTATGCTCATATGAAATAAAATGTTGCAATGCCAAACCATCATTTCAACCTTTTTGCCGAAAGATATTAGAACTCCAAAATCAGCATTAGCAGATGTACAAAAAGCACTGGTAGCTTCAGAAGGTGGGAAGAATATATAACCATCATAAACTCATCGATTCATTGCAAGTGAAAGAAGAAAAGCCAAATGGGCACACTTAGGCATACCCAAACATATGACATCTTGAATACTCTGCAGTTCAATATGAACAAAAGCTTTCAAATGGAAACATTAAACATATTACATATTTCTAGCTGAAAAGGGCATACAACTTTAAAAATGATGACAAAGATTTTTAAAACCAAAGCAATTCTTTTAATCAATGCAAAAAAAAGTTTACTTTCTCAGTTCAGGGAAGAAAAGAATGTCCACTAATCTCTTTTAGTATATCCTATAATGATTGTCATAATTTGGCAAGACTCAGCTAAAAAGATGATAGCAAGGAACTTGCTGGGAAGAAAAAGGGAAAGAAAATATCAAATCTAAGAAAGAGCAGGAAAAATTAGCTTTTTAAATTTGTGCCTCCACTCCAATTACATTCCACTGAAAATATATAATTCAAAATTTGAAAAAAGATTCCTAATTTGGAAGATGGGAAGCTTGCAATTCACCATTAGTAAAGGCTCATAGCATGGCGAGAAGATGTTGTTAAAAAAAATCGCAAAGAAATGACAGGAGTGAATCACATAGAGAAGAGTCCACAAAACTCCAGCCAGTTTTAAACAGAGTGTAACAAGAGAAAGAACCAAAAAAGACTCAAAAAACAAAATGGCTCCTCAGGTTTTCCCAAAGCGTCAACATCATATTGGCTTTATAATATGCTTTGATCATTTCTCACTTTCAACACATCATGTTCAATACATAGGAACCACGAATCCCAAATAAAGCCAAAGCCTACAGTATTCCATTTAAGGATTATAACATATGCAATACTGTTTTACCAAGTGTTCAGTTGACATGTTCAATATTTATATAATACCCTCAGAAAACTAGAAAACTTACACTATCTTAGATTAGTCATTTTAGGCGACACTAAGGACTCTTTATGCACTATGAGAATGATATTGTCTTGGTACTCCGATTCAGTTAAAACTCATTCATATCAATCCTCATCTATTTTTGCACAAGAAAACATTAAAGAAACTCCATACAGTCAACTTAGAAAGGACTAGATCAAGTTATGGTGTTCACGGAGAAGGATAGACTTAACACATACAATGAAAATACAAGACATTCAGCCAGCTAGAAAGACATAAGTTGCATATTAAACTATGCAACAACTAGAAAGAGAACCTTTTCTCAGAGTCAGGGCAACAACAGCATCATTCTCAACCTGAAAAGACACCATAAAAATTGAATGAATTAAATTCAAGGCCAAAGTACTAAAATAAGCATCAAAACAGTCGTAATATCAAGAGGAAATCGACAGGCCCCAAATGGGTAAGTTGATTGACAATATAAGAGAACTAGCCAACTAAATAAAGAAGACCGCATGCTGTCTCTTATTTTGGTTTTACTTATTATCAATGGAGAAGATAAACCTTCTGATCTGCCAGTGATTTTGAATCATCTAATACTTCCCGATTTGGCATTAATATCAAACGTTGATCATTGACTGGTTGGTCAATGAGTTCTTGCAACTTCTCCTTAATTTGTAGAATTGTCTCACTTGGCACACATTGCAGAAAGTAAGTTGTCTTGTTACGCTTTACACGAATATACATCACCTGTGTAATAAATTAATCAAAAGAACTCACTCTTAGCTTTTTCGGCAAACTGATTGAAAAATAAGTATACATAACAACTTTTCGAAGCATACTTCTAAAAACATTCATCCAACATAACATAAGAAGAATATTAACCTTCCTCATAAAATAAAAGAAAATGCGGCAAAGTGCAAACAATATGGAAAATAAAGATATTTGGTAGGAACTATGTAAAGTATTCAGAAATAAGCATACCAAACAACCTTCAAGCACTTACACATACAAGGAGAAAGATTAGCGTTATCTCCTTCCCATCCACAATCTAACACCTTTATCAACACTACAAAATTAATGCACCTCCTTTCAGCAACTTAAAAATTATTCTATATTTTCATGACATTGTACAACAAAATAAGGGCTTGGACGGACTTATAAGATACCTAAAAATCTAACAAACTACTAAATGCTGGCATTGAAACAAAATATTCTATGCTGAGAGACAAACAGTTGACTAGAAATTAAGATATGATTCCATCCAAATCAATGGTCTAATCTAGTAATTAAGATATGGTTCCATCCAAATCAATTCTCTGATGCACCGGGATGCCATTCACAAAATGAAAAAATTATGCTCCCTCTCTATTTCTATGCTATTCAGAAGTTGTTGTAGCTGAACCCAGATGGGACAGACAATTGTTTTATCTTCAGAGAAACAGCTTAGCTGCAGCAAGACTACTACTCCATTGAATATGAGCAACATTAATGTATTGAAAAGTTACTGCTCCTCCCCAAGCATCATGGATATGATAATTAAAATATTCAATATATATGAGTAGTCTAAAAAGTTAAGTTCCCAGGGTAGAACTACTGGTCGTCACTTAAGAGGTGATCGACATGCTAACACCATACACTCATCACTTCAATCTTCCCATGCTTTTTTCATTCTTTGATTTAGATAACTTACTAATTATTACTGCATAATTCTTGAATAATCCAACTCCAGTGTCTCCATCTACTCAAAAAAGCTGAAATGATTTTACACTGTGAATAACCAAACAAATCTCCCAAAACAATACCCAAATTCCAGAAGGGCTTTCAAATGAGCCTACATATTCATAGTCCCTAATTCTCCTTTTTCAATTATGAATGTTATACCTTTGAATTTAGGTTTTCCAAATAAGAGAGCATACATTCAATTCGCCTTCCTCTACTTCTTTTTGTTGCGACTACTTGACGCTATTAGCGTATTACTTACTCAAATCTCCATACCTACATGGAAATCATCTGTCTGAAAAATTCCGACATGACAATCTCACAATTATCCGCAGAAACTGCTAACTATAGTAAAGAACTCTAATGGGTGAACCTAATTCCACACTAGAAGGCGATTTGATTGAAACCAGTGAATGTAAAGCACCCAAGTGAAAGCGACGCTCACCAGAGATTTGTCCTTCCAATTTTATCACAAGAATTGAAGAAAACAAAAAATTCAAGAGAAAAAAATGGATTAAAGATTAAACAAAAGCATACAGTTTGATCGTCGGGGCTCTTGGGACGCGATGGCTGCGACATAGTGCCGGGAAATTTCTGACGGACTGTTCGGTGACGAAGGCAGTGACTATGCTGTGATTCTGAGAGTTGAAAGCGCTTTATAAAGCCATAATAACAAAGCGGGCCATCCTTTGATTTCCTTTTCCTTTTGAACTTTTTTTTTTTTTTAAATTTAAAAGTAATTACATTATATATGTATATTGAATGCCTGCTAAATTCGAATTTTTTTTAACATTATGAAAACCAATGAGATTTTATGATATATCCTTATATGATAGTTTATGCATTAATTTAGAGGAACTAATACAAAATCCTCTATGATGTTTGATTTAAATATAAGATTTTTTAGAATTTTTTAAATTACATTCAATTCCTTTTATATTCATTGACACTTTATGTATGAATTTAATTGGCATTCTTTCTTGTTATAATTTGGAATACTAAAATAGTTAACATCAATCATGATTCTTAAGCCTATTCCCCTGAGATAGAGGCACTTATGGAAGAAAGGACAAATATGATATTTCATAATAAAGTGACTGATGAAACTATCATGAAACAATTTTTTAGTAGATTAATAATAATAGATCACTGTGAAATGTCATATATATTACACATCTCAGATTAAGTAAAGACTCTTTAGTTTTCTATTAATTATTGTTATATCAATTTCATTAGAAATTGATAATCTTTTAACAATACCCTAAAAAAAATGACTAATTTAAGATGTTGAATAATAAAAATTTGATTTTGAAAAATACCACAATTTATTAACTTGACATTAGGTTTATTCTTTCTAGTTCAAACTTCACTATCCAGCTATTGAAAATAAACTCTCAACTCTTAGAATAAATCGCAAGCATACAATGCAATTCTCCCTTTATCATTATCTATCCCCAGTCCTGGCATTTTGAGTTTTCAAAGTTGGAGTACTTTGCTCATACAATGGTATAGAAAGTACTAAAACTAGCCATTCTGGCACATCTAACATGTGTTTAAAATTTTATAGGCATTCATTTACTCTTTTAAATGTTATTATACAATATTTTCAATTACATTTATTTAAAATATTAGGATAAGTAAAAGAAAAAATTTAAGATAGAAGGAAAAAGAAAAAAGTTAAAAAAGATAGAAAAAAATATTAGAGAAGAGAAGATATAACTACCTTAGTAGTTATTCAAATTAAAAAATAAGAGGTATTTTTGGAAGATTATCCAAAAACATAACAAAAAGAGTTAGGTATTTGTTTTAATCAATAAAAATATTAATTTTGACTCGATTTAATTCGATTCAATTTTGTTGAATCAAATTATTTTAAAAAAGTTCAATCTCAATGGACGAATTCCCATTAATTTGATAATTTCTCATTACAAAATCTACAATATAATAATCAAATAAAACTTCAAAATTGACAATATAATACATATTATATAATATTCTCATCTCTCATCAAAATTAACTTCAAATTATAAATACATAAAGCAAGTAACGTCTCCATCTCATATTGTATTTACTAAATCACCATGAACAATATAACTTCAAAATTAAGAATATGTCAAGCAATTAAGATGAAGACACAAATCAAGCTAAGTCCAAAAATTAAAATACGTTCAATTAAACTAGCATTCATTCAAATCTCACTAACAATTAATATAAAAATATAAGCTTTCTCCAAAAAATATATAAATCCCTCAAATCAAAAGTTGGACAACCAACTAATTTTTTTAAATTTTATTTTAAAAAATTATTAATTTTTAATTTTTAATTAAATTGGTTCAGTCGGTTAACTGAAATGCATATAATAAGTAACTAATTGAACTGATTTTTGTTAAAGAATCACATTGTTAAGGAATCATTTTGAATGGTTTAGTATTTTTTTTTTATTTGTTCGGTTCAACAGTTTAGTTAGAATTTTGATTATTTTGCCCACTCCTAACAAGAGGTAAACGATGAAAATATCATTTTACCTTCTGCATTATTACTTTATAAAAATGACAAGTTTTAAATACTACAAAATTTGCCTAAATTTGCTAAGAAAAGGAATTATGGGATTTGCCCAAATATGCGTCGGTTCTCTTAAAATTTAATCAATTTAACTAACATCTTTTGAAATTTAACATGGTGTTGTTGCTTGTTGCACGAAGAACATCATTAGAGGTCATCTTAAATTTTCTATTCATGATTGTGGTGGAGGAAAGAGGGTGAAAAAATGAGGAAGAAGGAACATAAATAAGAGTTGAAATTAATCTAGGTTTAATTTAAATGAAGGTGTCAAACGAGTTGAATCGGGTTGAGTCAAATTGGGTTGGAGGGGGTTATGGTCAAATCCAAAATAGCTTGCGGACCTCCGAAGGATCGAATTGAAATTATTTGAATTTTTTAAAAAAACAACTTGGTTCAAAACCAACCCACCAAAAAGGTGGGCTAGTTTCCATGTGAGCTTGGCTGAGGTGGGCCAAGCCAGCTCGAAGGCTAGCCCACGGGGTATTTTTTTCTAAATGTATTAAATTAAATTTGAAAATTTTAATTTTTTTTATATTTATGTGATTTTTAATATTTTTTTAATACTTGTGCTTTTTTGAAAGACTTAATAATTTATATTTATATGATTCTTGATCTTTTACAATACTTAACTTTTCGTAAAACTTAGGTAATGTTAATTTATAAATTATGTGTTTTGGATTATATATTTTGAGAGAATGAGTTTTGAGAGTGAGGTTGGAAAATTTGAAATTTGTATTAGAAAATGTGAAGTATATTTGTTTATGATTTTGGAATAATAAGAAAATTATGTTGGAAAAATTTGGTATGTTTGTTTATATTTTGGGAGGAGACAAATTCTACTGTAGTAGTCAAATCAATATCTTTTATTTGGGTTTTGAGAGTGTAAATGAATTTTAGTAGTATTTTTTATTATGATACAGTAATAAAATATTGTGATATATAAATGTATGTATGTGTGATGGTAATGATTGTGATATAAAGAATATATGATTTTTGGTCATTTGTCAGTTGAATTGCAAGAATAATTTGGTCATTTTAAAAACTATTTTGGAAGAAAAAGAAAACATATGTTTGGTTACATTCTCCCAAAATAATTTTATTTTGGAATAATACAATCAAGCATAGCCGTAAAAATTTATATTTGTATTAATTATATTTTTTGAATTATAAGTTAGAATTTAAATAAAAAAATTTGCAAGCTGAACGGGTTAGCTCTAACCGGCCGGCTTAGTCCATGAGCTCGGCATGCCTGCGGTTCGTCATGGGACAGACCGCAAGCTCAGCTAGTCCTGGGCTACAAAATGTGAGCTCAGGATGGACTTCAATGTAGGTTGGTCCGGTCCAGTCCATATCATGAGTGAGTCCGAGTTAGTCGGCTCAGCCGGTTTGACATCTCTAGATTTAAATCCTAGCATATTGGCATGAAAATAAAGATTTAGTCTTTTTTTATATGGATATAAATATTTTAGGATATATTATGATTTCACCCAATACACCATGGGGCTCTAATCGTAAAATGAGAAAATTTTAATTAGATTAATTGCAGTTCAACAAACCAAACGGAATCCAATATTCTGGGCAAACTTTGAAGAGGCTTGTCTAATTTTGAACAAAATAAAAAAGAAACATGTCCTGAAAGGTTAGAGCCTATTTGGTAATGTTTTCATTTTCATTTTTAATTTTCAGTATTTTTAAAATTTAAAAAATTAGTTAGAGAAAATAAATTAAAAATAATGACTTTATAGAGTTTAGCAAGTAGTAGGTGGGGAGAGATAGTAATAATGAAATATAGAGAAAAAAGACAGAGGTTAATAGGAGAAAATATATAGGTTATTGGAAATTGTGATTTGAGTTAAAAATCAGTCAAAATTTGATGAAAATGGTGATATATTGTTCATAATTCAGCCTCAACTAGTAAAAATAGGTAAAAATGAATTTGAAAACATAAACAAACAACCCTTAGGCCTTGTTTGGTTTTATTTCCAGAGCCATTTCCAGTTTCTAGCTAATTTTAAAAGTTGAAAAGTTGGTTATAAATTTGAAATGGAAATGAAAATGTGTTTAAATGATTTGTCGGAAAGTAATGATTAAAATATATATAGAATTGAAAAGATGGTTGATTTATATTTTTTTATATTTAAGAATATTTATTTTTTAAAAATATATGTATATTTTATTAATTTTAAAATAATAATTGATATTTTATATTAAATCAAATTTGAATTTGATTAATGTGATAATAGGATGATAGAGTATGTTTAGAAAGAGTTTGAAAATGAAAATATGAATAATTTGAGTGAAAATAAAAAGAAAGTGATAGTTTTTAATTTAATTTTTATTTTCAAATGAAAATAAAAAGGCCTTGTAGAAATAAAACCAAACCGGCCGTTAGGTTCAATTTTAAAAATTTGAAAACGTTGCTGGTACCTCATAAAATGTTATACAATTCCTCTATAAAAGACCGAAATCGCTAACGAATACCATAAGTTCATTCTCATTTGTGAATATAAGATTATTATTATTTTAAATATAAATATATATTTTTTAATTATTATTTCACTATTAAAATATAAAATAATAATAAAAACATGATGTGACAAAAACTGAAAAAACATTCAAAAAAATTGTCACTTTCTATAATAAGATCAAACATATTTTTTTACTTCTTGCACATTTGTCAACTCCAGTACTAACATATACTCTCAAAATCATTTCCAAAAACAACAGAACAACATAAGAAAAGACACTATCTTAAACTATTATTATGTTAATTTATTACCATGTTACAAGGTTAAATAATACTATCATCATTATTATCATGATTGAGAATAATAATAAGATTATTTTTGCCGCAATTATGATTAGTCAGATTATTTATACAATTAAGAAAGCAACATATAAGAACTCACGAATTGGGTTATTAGTTGTTGAACACTCAAAAGTAACGATAAATGTGCATAATTTTGACACTTAAAAATTGGGTGATTAAGGTTGCTGAATATTTTTATAAGACAGGGGACAACAAAAGAAAAGAAAACACACCGGAACAGTCAGGAACGGGACCAGAATTTTTTTTTATAGGGGGCCAAACTCTGAATTATAAAAAATATGATTTTTTTTTTACATATATATACTAATCATTCAAAATTAGTAGTTTCAAAACAATTGATACAAAAATAAACAGGAAGACAAAAAAATAATATTAAGTGATGACAACCCAACAATAAAATTAGAAAATTTAAAGTAAAATAACTAATCATTAGTATATGACATTTATAAAAAGTTGATAGAATACCATTAACTACAAAATCCACCAAATTTGCCAAAAAAAACATTCAAAAATATACAAACTATTGATGCATATCTGCTCAGCCTATTTGTTCAAGTTAGGCATCCTAAATCGAGCTTGAAGTTTCTTCATCAAGTCGAACTCATTAATGATTAAGTTTACGTTGAAAGTTTGAGCACATTTTTTCTCAATATACACTAGTAATGAACTAATCAAAAACTCATCTTCCATTTTTTTCCAGCAATCTCGTCTTCACAATTTTCATACATGAAAAAGCACACTCCATTGTTGCAGTGGAAACTAGAAGAGTCAAAATAAGTTGAACCAATCTATCCACAAGACAGTAGTTCATCCCTTTTCCTGTTTTTGACAATACTTGGCATAACTATGAAAGTGTTGACACTTTTGGAAATGAATATTGCGTCAAACATCAAGTTCAAAGAGCTCATATTGATACTTTATATATAATTTCTCTTGATCAGAAAAATCATCAGGATAGAACTTCTCAACAAGTTTGCAAACACTCTTAATATTGAGCGATTTATATCAATCTCTTGGATCTAAAGCTGAGTTGAGTCTGAGCAATTCTACTGCATTGTCATCAAATTGATAATTCATCTCTTGTAAGCTAGAATCTATGTTACTATTGAATATATCAATTTGATAATGATGCTCTAAGGTAATAGGATTGCCTTTACGCATTCAATCTCCACCTGATCGATGAGAAGCATTCATGTCGGGAATATCTATCTTATGTTTCTCACAGAAAATCTTCACTTTATCAAATAACTCATCCTATCTCTTCTCCTTGAATTTCTAAATAAGTTCCTTTGTGTTAGCAACTGCATCCATTGCGTTTAGAATATCTTGAGACTTGGATTGTAAAATTCTACAAAGATCATTCATAATTTCCAATAACTCAATCATGAAATGCAAGATAAACATAAATTCAAATGATGTCATTAGGAGATAAACCCATTTTGTCACATATGATCTAACTTAGAACATGAAGAATAGGATCAAACATATTAAGTAAGCTAAGAAGAGACCTTAAATGTGAACCCCATCGTGTATCTCCTAGACGTGGCTCAGTCCCAAATTGATTTTTTCCTCTTCTAGTTTCAAGCTGGCTATTAGAAGACAACTCAACAACCCTAAGAGCATGACCAATTTGCAATTGATCACAATGTTTAGAAAAAGAATCCACCAAATTGACAATTATGACCATGTGGGAAAAGAAATACTCAATAGATATAACACTTTGAGTTGTTGCCACTGATACTAAATGCAATTGTTTAGCAAAACAATGAACATAATATACATATAGGCACTTATTCAGAAAAATAGCTTGTAGACCATTCCACTCTCATCACATATTACTAGCGCCATTACACCATTGCGTCAAATATTTTGTATGACAAGATTATTGTGAGAAAGAACACTAGAGAACTTGTTTTTCAAAGTAGAAGCTTTAGTATCTTCCACATGAACTATATCAAAGAACATTTCCCAAATAAATCCTTCTTAGTCAACAAATCTTAAAACAATGGCCATTTGCTTGATTCATCCACGATATGATAGTACTTTGCATCACTAATTTCTTCCTATATAAATCTTTGAATTCTACTATCATAAAGTGATAAGATATCCTTTTGAATTTGAAGAGAAGTATAAGAAGCATTTTGAGGAGCATTTTTCAAGACAGTCAAGCTCACCTCATCATTGTAAGAAGCTATGTGTTTTATGATTTCTATGGAATTTTCATAATTATGCAAGTTGGGGCATTCATTACGGCCTCAAAAGCCTATACCTTGCAATGCACATAATTTTGCAACATCCATAAAAACCATGAATCTCAAACGATCTTCGCAACCAACTTTAAAGATTGTTTGTCTATATTCTTGTCAATGGTTGCAATGGATTCATCAGATCATGACAATACTTCACTACCCTATTATGTGATGAATTAGGGCTATTTCCTTTATGGACTAAAAAAAAAACAATTTTTCCCATCATTAACCTTTTTCCACGATTGAAATCCACAAGGATAATTGCATTTGTCACAAAATATGCAGAAAGCTCAACAAAGAGAAAACATGGAAGGCAATATGCAACATTCTTTGAAGGAGAATATTCTAGCCAATGAGTAAATAGCTTGTACCAAGCAAGTAGAAACCTCCTACCACGTTTATCGACATATTTTGGTGACTTTTCTGGATGCCTTGATAAGGGCTAGCAATTAGATAAGTACATCTAATTTCATCCCTTTTATCTATCAAATAATCCCATATGGACTTACATAATGAAGGATCACACGTTCAATATGAGGAGTATGAGCATCTTGGGCAATTTTTGAACTTTTTTTAGAGAAGACTTTGGAATAGAAGATTCATCTTTTAGAAGATTGGGAACTCTAGAAACAAATTTTGGTGAAGTCTCATAACTAGGAGCACTAATGCTATCTTGAAGACACCGTTTCTTGAAATAAGAATCATTTTTCTTGTTGATTAGTAACAAGAAATTTTTTCAATAAATTATGTAAATTACATTAGTGAATTCTAACATAAAGTGAATAAAAAATTTTAAAATCATAAAACTATAATCAACAAAGGAAATCATGCAATTGATATCCGTTTCTCCCCCTAAATATTTCAAAAGAAAGATAATGCCAATGTAGCAACATCTATGTAATTTAAATCCACTTATAACATGAGAATAATTCAAATTTTTATTTTGCAGTCATCATTGAGATAAAATATAGGTGATAAAATATCAAACATGTTGTGAACAAATAACCAACAAAAGGCAAGCAAATAAACAAAAAAATTGAAAAGAAGAAAAAGAAGAAGAAGAAGAAAATAGAGAGCTTAATACAGTTACTTGTTACTATCAAATACTCCAAGGCAAGTGTTCTTAATATTCACTAATCAATAAAGAGAAATTCATGTGTATAGTCTACAAAAAAGAAAATAACAAAATAAATAAATAAATTATAAATGATTCTTAACTAAAATAATCTATTGATTTATAAAAAATTAACAACAAAAATAACATTTTTAAAGTTTGCATACACTACGTTTTGGGTTTTACCATGATAATAAGCTTGAATACCTCCAAAAACACTTCCAAAGTAGTTTAATTTAAAAGAACCTTTAGGGATTTTAAAGTGTGTGAAAGTGGGAAAATGAAGAAAAAGAAAGAGAGACGGAGGAGAATGGAGTTGGAATAAAAAAAGTAGAAGTAGAAAAAGGAAAAATTTGTTTTATTTGGTTTTTAAAGTACAAAAGGGCAAAATGCATATTTTCAATAAAAGGAAAGGCAAAGTTATAATTTGAGCGGTGGCAAAATTGTAATATTTTAAAATTTTTAATATAAAAAATCAAGTTTTAATATTTTGAGAGGGGTGGCTACCCCTGTCAGCCCCCCCTCTCTCCTAGCCTTCATCTTTTTGGGAACAATAAGGACAATATATGTCAATTGGGAAAAAAGAGAATGATGTGCATTAGAAGAGAAGGAAAGATTGCATCCTTATACTTGGTTGCTTCTATGCTACACCATGTGCACAGCAATTGGTGTGGTTGGATGTTGACACGTGTCTTGCAAAGTTGCGAGACACTTAATATAGATATAAATGCCTTTTTCTGGAGTTGTTAATTTGGTGGTAGAATTAATTAGATTTGAGATTTTTTATTTTATTTTTATTTTTAATAATATTTTAAACTAATTTTAATAAAAAATTGTGGTTAAAAAATGAATGGTAAATTTTAGATTTGGTCGTTGTTTTACCACCATCTCCCTCATATTCACCGTTCACATTTTCCATTTTCACCAAATAATCTTGGATTTTTCTACCATCGTTATTATTGGATACTTTTTGTTTAATTTTCAATTACTCCATCATATTTTTCCAACATTATCTGAGTATTTCCTAGCTCTTTATTTTTGCTCTAAGTATTGCTATATTTTTGTAACTTTTGGACACTTTATTTTTATTTTTTTAGGTAGTAATATTGTTTAACAGTTTGAATGTTTTACTTTTATATTTTGGTTTTTATTTTTATTTTTTATTTTGACATTGATCATCTACTTGTTAAAGTTTTCTTTTAGTTCTCAAGAAAAAAGTTGGTTAAACTAGAGTTCAAGTATCTATTACATGTTATTGCCATAAAGATTGACATGTTACTATCCGAATTTTGGGTAATATATATCTCATGTTTACAGAACATATTTTGCTAAACTAATACAATTGTTAGCAAATTTTTTGTATTGGACCTTTGCAATGAGTAAAACTTTTACATGCAAGGATTAAAACTACGAAACAATCCATACTTATCATCTGAAGGAATTAGACCAAATTTATCACTCTAAGGCAATGATTTGCATGATTTTCTAGGTTGTATGGATGCAAATAATGCACATGATTTATCAAGTTGTCACTTTTTGTTCAACTTTAAAATAATATTAATAATATAAATTTAGTTGTTATATTTGATTGCAAAGTGTCTATGTGATTGTTATCATTATGTAAGTTTATTGTCAAATCATGACCATGCTAAAAATGCCAATTATCGTTGTAAACAATAGAGTTGGATAGTCATTGGTGCCTAACAATGTAGAGGTATGTGTTGATTCCCTAATTGATGAATTTGAGCGTAAATTGGCAATTGGTTAGAAGATAATATGTTCTGAGGATGCATTCTTGTTGTATTGTGAATATGGGCATTGTAAAGGCTTTAGTATAAGGAAAGGAAAATAAGAGTATTTTCATGATAATAATGGAGAACTTTATATGAAAGAATTTGTTTGTTCTTGTAGAGGAACAAAAGATGAAAAACATAGTGCTAAAGATAGACAGCCCAGCTACCAAAAATTGGAAATGAGAACTAGTTGTGCAACAAGGCTTAGAATTGGGAACAAAAAAAATGAAGAGTGGAAAGATATTATTTTTTATGTTGAGCATAATCATGAAATGGCCATAGCCGATCAAAGATACATGTTAAGATTAGCACGTAATGTTTCATATGCTAAAGGAATACATTGAAGGCATTGGCAGATTCTGGATTTTCAATATCTAATGCTTATTCATACATGCAACAAGAATGTCATGGGAGGGAAAATGTTGGGTTTCTTCATAATGATGCATATGATTATGTTAATTGGTAGGTTGAAAATTACAAACAGGTTGAGTATGGTGATGCTATATAATTAATTCGATATTTTCAAGAAAAGTCAAGTGAAGGTAGTTTGCTTTATTGGGATCTTCAATTGGATAGAAATAACAGAATGTGCAACTTTTTCTTTAGAGATGATTATTGCAGGATTGATTATAAGACTTTTGGTGACGTACTTTCATTTGACACTAATCAAATAAATAAGTATAATTTTATTTGTGCACCTTTTGTAGGCATAAATCATTATATGCATAATGTAATGTTCAGGGTAGCTTTCATGTTTGATAAAACATAAGCTTCTTTTGAGTAGTTGTTCAACACATTTCTTGAATATATAGGAAATAAATAACTTAGAGACAATTTTCACATATCAATGCCAAGTAATGATGAATGTCATTGAAACTATTTTTCCAAATTCTCATTATCAATTGTGTCAGTGGCATATTAATTAAAATGCTCCTTCACATTTTGGTGGTTTGAGCAATAGCTGAGGGTTTAAAAGTTTGTTCATATAAGTGCATGGATTTTGTAAATCCAAAGAAGAGTTTGAAGATGTATGGAATGAAATCATTGTTGGTTACAATCTTCAAGAACATTCATGATTAAACAATATGTACAAACTACGACAGAAATGGTCTACTACATTTAGCAAACATAGGTTTAGTGTCAAATGCTATTTTAAAATATGGTGGTAAAGGACACATACCTTGTTCAAAGGTTTGGTAGAGTTCAAAATAAATGGCATCATGATGAAAAAGATGATGATTTTAATGCTGGCATGAGATACCTACTCTCGTTGTGAAGAGCAATTGTTTGTTGAAACATGCTACAAAAGTTTATACACATACAATATACAAAATGTTAAAAGCACAACTAATAAATTCTTTAGGGATTGATCTTGATGGACAGCCTTCTAATCATGGTACTTTATTTGAGTTCAAAGCGAGATCTCAAAACTCTGACCAAGTTCGTAACGTTGAATTTGATGTAAATTCTCATGAAATAAAACACAGTTGTTGGTATTTTGAGTCTATTAGTATATTATGCTAGCATGTGCTACTAGTTTTGAGACAATTGAACGTGCATAGGGTGCCAAATCAGTACATAAAAGCATAGTTGACAAAAGCTGTAAGTGAGAGTATACTGTGAAGGAAAAAATATCTCTATAAGTAATCATGAATCAGAGATTGTATTTGTTAATCATATAATAGGGGTTTTTTCATGATCTTTCGATGAGAAGTAAAGCTTATCCAAAAACTAGAGATTTAGTGAGGAACAAACTTAAAGGTGTTGCTTAATTTAGATTTGGATGAAGTGCTTGAGAACTTGGCTGTGAATGCTTTGAGTGTGCATGGTAATGTTATGGAGGCAAGGCATACAAATGTGGAAAACTTGGATATTATTGATGACATTACTAACAATGAAGGGTGTGTGCATAATCATTTTTATGTTAAGCCCAGAGGAGTTAACAATGCTCGTTTACCAAACCATTGGGATTCAAAAAGCAAAAGAGGAAAATGAAATATTGAATCTTCAAGTAAGTTTTTAAATATTTTATTACATGTCTTACTATGAATCATTTATTATATTTCTTATATTC
>JACGDI010005861.1:164498-184696 GCA_014898725.1 Jacaranda copaia
ACCCGCTCAATTTGGTGCATATCAACCCTATTGTTCATATCTTATGTCATCTTCACATATGATTGGGTCAATGCCTATGGTAAGTTTTGATTTGTTTTGTTAATCTTTATTTTACTTAAATAGAAAAAATATTTATAGCTATATCCTGATATCTAGGGACACGGCTCGAATCAAAATTTTGCTCATTTTTCTCCTAATATTTCACAATATTGGGATCCTAGCTTATCGCAAGTATATGTTGTATGAATTATATATACGTAAATATATTTGTAAATTGTTGAAGATATTCTTGAGTAAAATAAATTAAGTATTGTCTAATATGTAATTTTATTTAGCTAATTAGTGTATGTAATTTTCAAAGGGATCTTTTCACAATGAAGGAAGGCTACCTAATTGACGGGCAGCTTTGGAGGCAAGAAATGATTCACTAACTTATGTTTCACTAGTGTTTGTTTGTCATAAATATTTGTTTCACTAACTTTTAATATTTGGATCTAAATTTTAATCGTGTATGGGATTCTCTTGATTACTGGCAACATTTAGTTAAACAAATTGAGTGTTTACCAATTCATGTTTCACTCATGTAAATATTAGTCAATCTATTATTTTCTATTTAATGTTAATGTTAGAGTATTATACATTTATTTTAGATATATTAACAATGTGAATTTGTTTGTTGCTCTAAATATATAAAATTTATTTTAAGTAATAATTTATTGACTATTAAAACAAGTCTAAATGCAAATTAAAGTCAACAAACTTATAAGTTCCCATGATTTTTTAGTTTTAAGAGCAATTATATCCAAGAGAATTTTATTTTAAAGTTAAATTTGATCAAAAGAAAAATACCTCATTTTTTGGAAGAAAAATCAATCTCCATGATTTACTAAAAGAATTACTTAGCTCTTTGGAAAAGGTATTTGTATTTGTATTAAGTGTCCTATAGTTTTGTAGGAAATGTGTCAAATCCAACCATACTAGGTGTTGTGCACCTAGTGTGGCAATGAGGGAACCCCATATACTTTCCAAAATGCCACATAAATGTAAGTGTACTTATTATATTAGAGCTGCAGATGCAACTGATATTGCATCTGTATTCATATTTAGAAAAAACTCAACTATTAAAAGTTAAAGCATAGAAGCTATGCATATAATTTATGCACAATAAGGATGTTCAGCAAAATAAAAGTCAAAAATAATTTTTTTTTTCAAAAATCATTGGCTTCAGCGATGTTATTTCCTAAAGTTCATCCACCAATTTTGGTAAAACTACTAGAACTTCTAATTGTTCTTTACATTTCTAGTGCAGCACCAACAACCGTCATCAAAGACAATACACAAAAAAATGATGAGGATATGGGAAATAATGTGTGTGCAATTCACTAATTTTGATTTGAACTTTTCAAGTTCATGTAGTGGTTAGCGCCTTTAAGTCCAACACCATATTGTTTGAATACGTATTCTTGCACTACTTGGACTTCAGAGGTTAAAGGGAGGCATCTTCGTTAATTCTGGAGTTATTGGAGAAGACACTTCTAAACAATTTCACAAGCAGTTAAAAGATTTAAGAAAAATTTGAAATATTTCAAAAGATTTTGGAAGTTAGAAGTAAGAACCAAACATTCTAGAAGGTTTCAAAAAATCTCATACTCTTGTAATGTATAGGAGAATACTTAAAATGCTTTAAAAAGTTGTGGAGTTATAAAAAATATAGTAGAGTAACTTAGAAATTAAGCTTGTAGAAATGCAGAAAAGTTTTAGGATTTTCTTAGAGAGACTTCTATAGAGCCTCTTCCAATAGTACATTAATATTTTGAATCTTTATTAATCATTTAAGGATGTAAAAACTAAACAGGAGAGACACTTACTTGTAGCTAAGTTTGGAGTTCAAATTTGAGTAAAAGTTTTCTTGAGAGATCTCTCGTTTAACTTTATTTGCCACTTTCTTTGGTTTACCCTTTTGTATGAGTTTTTCTTGGTCAACAAGTAAGAATGTTAAGACATTGATGTCAATTATATTGTTTAGACCAAAAATATAATGATGGCCCATTCCTAGTTAGTGGTTAATTTGCTGTGGCATGACTAAGAGGTAACTCCAGGGTAACTTCCATGTAACTCCCATAAGTCACATCTTCTTTTGGTAGGAGAGAAGAATATAATATATATATATATATATATATATATATATATGAGAAAGGGTGGGTCTATAGTCTAAGAAAATAAAACCTATGATATTTCATCAGTTAAAAAGATAACGTTTGGATAGACTAAAAAGAATTTTCTTAAGTTACCGAATGGGAAGAAATGTGATATATGTTTAGAACATGGAGATTGATGTTTAGTGGGTGGAATATATATATGTACACACATAAATTAGTGCATTGAACAATCAATTTTGTTGGGGGGTTTGGGTAGAATCGAAGTGTATGCTCATTAACAGCATGTGTGACAAGTGACTTACTTTATTCTTGAATTTGTCACTTTGCAATGAGGCAGCAAAGTTGCTACACTATTTTGTATGTAAAACACTTTAGTGGTGCTGTTTTTTTCTTGCAAATTATGCTCTATGCAAATTGTGCACTATTTTATAGAGTGTTTTTTCCCTTAATAAGATTAAATGTTGTTAGATATTATTCGTGTTTTGAAGTTGTTTCAATTTATCTTTGAAGATGTTGTTCATTTGAAATTTATTTAAGATTTATGCATATGTTTATTCCTAAATATAGAGATTTGTTTATAGTCATAAATATTAGCCAATTATTTTTTATGTTATATTTTTGTTTAGATTTGATTAATTAACCAATAGCTACAGCAATACAAAATTCTTAATTATGAAAATGTTTAGTGACATCATGTTAAGTCACATGAAGTTAATGACATAAATAATTATAATTACTCAAGGAAATGTAGTAATTTAGCCCTAAAATTCCTTAGAAATACTAGTCTAAACATAAATTAATCTAAAATCAATCGTATGTTATAATCTATGCCCATAGGAAAGATTATAATGACATATTAATTTATTTATTTAGATTCATTTACACGGATAAATTTTTCACATTTGGCTTCATTACATAAACTTGTTGTTCAATTTGCATTTATTCAAACTTTATCTGTTTCAAATTATGATTCCTCTAACATTGCTCCTCTGAGTGGTGATAACAATGCCGATTGGAAGGAGAAAGTTCTCCTCACATTTAGGGTGCATGGATATTGATTTAACACTTCAAGTGGATGAACCACCTAAGTCCACAAAATCAAGCACTCAAGCTTAAAAAACATCATATGAACTTTGGGAGCAATCAAAATTGCTTGAGTTTGATGTTTATTAGGTCTCATATTTGGAAACGTATCTGTGGATCCATCCCTGATTGCTCTATAGCAAAAGTTTATCTCAAAGCTATTCTAGATTAGTTGGAGACTTTTGACAAGGCATTCATGAGTACTTTGATGAAAAAATTGTGTTTCATGAAATATAGTCGCACTAAAGGCGTGCAAGAGCATATAAGGCAAATGTCAGATATAGTCACCAGACTGAAATCATTAGAGATTGAGATGTTAGAGTCATTTCTAGTTTATTTTATCCTTAACTTACTTCCTTCTGAGCATGGACCCTTCAAAATCTCTTATAATACACATAAGAAAAAATGGTTAATTAATGAAATTGTAATCATGTGTGTGCAAGAGAAGGAATACTAGATCAAGAAAATATTGAAAAGTGCACATTTGGCAACTCATGGCAAGAAACCATCCAAGAAAAAAAAAAGAAAATGCAGCTCTTAACCAAGTAAATAAAAGCAATGTCAAATATTTCTTTTGTAATAAGACAAGATGTTTATATATATAAATTGTCCCTAATACAGGCTTAGGCTTGAAAAGAAAGGCAATCTCATCTTTTTTTTGTGTTTTGAATCTAATATGGTTCATGTTTCTCATAACACTTGTTGGATTGATTCTAATTCTACAATCTATATTGCCAATACCATCCAAGGCTTCTTAAATCAAAGGAAACTAATGAAAAGTGAATGTTTCATCTATTTAGGAAATAAGATGAGTTCACATGTATAGGTAGTTGGGACCTATAGACTTATCCTTAGTTTTGGCTTTGTTTTAGACATTGAAAGAGCTTTTTATGTTCCATCTTTTTTTAGAAACCTTATTTTAGTTTCAAGACTACTACCTTATGGGTTTAGTTTTAATTTTGTTGGTTCTTCCCTTTGCTTATATAAAGACAATGTTCTTGTTGGTAATGCTATTATGGATGACAGGCTATTTAAACTTCATTTAAATTTGACCCTTGATTATAACCTAACAAATGTGCATGATGTTAATGTTGGCACTAAGCATGATGTTATAAATGAGAAATCCTCTATATTGTGGCATAGGAGATTGGGTCATATTTTTATTGATATGCTTAAGAGATTGGTACTTACGTAGATTACATCAAGGGAAAGCAAACTCACAAGTATAAGAAAAGTGCCACAAGGATTTTTCATGTTTTACAAATTATACACATTGATATTTCAAGTCCTTATAGTTTGTACTTTAATGGCTAGATATATTTTATTGCCTTTATGTATGATTATTCACGATTATGTATCTCTATTTGCTTTATAATAAAAGTGAAGCACTAGATGTTTTTGAGATTTATGAAGTGGAAGTAGAAAACAATTGGACAAGTAATAAATTAAAGTCATGAAGTCAAATAGAGGTAGTGAATATTAGGGTAAGTACACAGAAAATAGACAATTGCCAGGTTCATTTGCAAGGTTTCTTTAGGAATAAGGTATTATGGCACAATACACAATGCCAGGCTCACCATCTCAAAATAGTGTGGCTAAAAGAAAAAATTGAACGATAATGGATATGGTGAGGATTATGATTAGTAACTCTAATCTCCCATTGTTCTTATGGAGTGAAGCTCTAAAAACAACAACATATGTACTAAATAGGACTTCAACTAAGGCGATTCTCAAAGGGTTAGAAACCTAATTTAAGGCATCTACATGTTTGGGGTTACCTAGCTGAAGTTAGGGTTCATAATCCACATGAGACAAAGTTAGACTCAAGAATAATAAGTGGATATTTCATTGGCTATGTAGAAAAGTTTAAGGGATACAAATTTTGTTGTCTATCTCATACAACAAAAATTGTAGAATCTAATAATGCAAGGTTCCTTGATAATGATGAGTTTATGGGAGGAAGAAACTTTGAGAAGGATAGCCGTTTTGTACAACCTTCTACATCTTCACATAGATTGGTTGTGTTCTTGACAATTATCAGGATTCAATAGGAACAAGCAATCATTGAAGAACCACATCATTATGAGGATATTCTATGGGCTTAGTTACACAGCATTCTCAAGCTAAAGATGTTGATATGACATTAAGAATGTCATCAAGAATTAGGAAATTTGTAATTTCTTTAGATTATATTGTGCATTTATAAGAATCTAACATGAATGTTAGTGCTTGAGATGTTTCCATATTGTTTTCACAAGCAATGAGTTGAGATAAATCCGCATTATGGTATGATGCCATGAAGCATGACTTGAATTCAATAGCTAATAATCAAAATTGGGATCTTGTTGAATTGCCTAAAGAGGTAAAGGCCATTAGTGGGTTTTTTAAACCAAAAGAGACTCTTTAGGTAATATTGTAAGATATAAGGTAAGATTTGTTGCCAAAGGCTTTACTCAACAAGAAGGAATTGATTACCATGATACCTTCTCACCTATTTTAAAGAAGGATTCGTTATAGATAATCATGGCATGGTGGCACATTTTGATGTGGAGTTACATAAAATGAATGTGAAAACAACATTCCTTAATGGAGACTTAAAGGAAGAGGTTTACATGAAACAACCAAAAGATTTTATCTCAGATGAGAATGATCATTTAGTTTGTAGATTTAAGAAATTTATATATGGACTAAAATAATCTTCTCATCAATGGTATTAGAAATTTCATATTTCTTCATTTAGCTTTATGGAGAATATAATAGATTAATGTATATACATAAGGTCAGTAGGAGTAAAATAATTTTTTTAGTCCTTTAAGTAGATGATATTCTACTTACTTCAAATGATGTGGGTTTACTTCATGAGGCTAAGTGATTTCGGTCAATGCAATTTGATATGAAAGATATGGTTGAAGTTTCTTATGTCATAGAAATAAAATTTCAGAGAGACAAATCCTAAGGGACATTAAGGTTGTCTAAATAAGCCTATATCAATAAAATTTTAGAGAGATTTCATATGAAGGATTATTTATTCAGTAGTGCATCTATCACTAAAGGTGATAAATTTAGTTTGGAACAAAGCCCAAGTAATGATTTAGAGAGGAAACAAATGCAAGTTTGTACAAGACCGGTCATTACGTATGCAGTTGGAATGTGGCAGATATCAGAGTAACCTAAGTTTGGGCCACTAGAAAGCAACAAAGAAAGTGATGAGATATCTCAAAGGAACTAAGGATTATAACCTTATACATAGATGAATTGATCATCTGGGAGTGATTTGATATTCAGACTCTAACTTTGCTGGCTACCTTGACTCAAGAAAATCAACATCAAGGTATGCTATTTTATTAGCTAAAGGGGTTATTTTCTCGGAGAAGTGCTAAACAATCTTTGATTGCTACTTCTTCCACTGAAGCTAAGTTTGTATCATGTTTTGAAGTGACTTCACATGCTATATGGTTAAGAGGTTTTATTACATGGCTTAAAATTGTTGAGTCAATTTCTAAGCTAGTGAGAATCTACTGCAATAATTCAATTGTAGTGTTTTGGGCCAAGAACAATCAGAGCGGAAGTCATAGTAAACATATCTACATCAAGTATCTAGCTATTATAAAGCATGTCAAAGCAAACAAAGTGGTTATTGAACATACCAATACTAGATTGATGGTAGTGGATCCTTTGCTTATAATGGTCATGTTGAGCGTATGAGACTCGACTCTATTTGTATCACATTTGTCAATTTAAAAGACTCCACTAAATCCATTAACAAAAGGTTTATGTATTTGTATCACATTTGTCAATTTAAAAGACTCCACTAAATTCATAGTCTTCTCTTATTTAGTTGCATACATAAAGTTTAGAGCTAATGGGCCCAGTGGGAGAACGTCGATTATAATTTTTTAAAACAAATATAATAGCATCGTTTGTTCCTAGTTAGTGGTTAGTTCTCTATGGACTGGGCATGACTAGAAGGTAACTCCTAAGTAATCTCTATGTAACTCTTATAAGTTACATCTTTTGATGGGAAAGACAAAAGTATATGTAGAGAGAGAGAATATGAAAAATGGTCTCTAGTCTAACAAAATAAAGTTTGTGATATCTCATCAGTTACAAAGATGAGGTTTACTAGAAAGAATTTCTCATTCTTTTGATATTTTGCATTTCTTTCATTTAGATTTTGATTACTATGTCTGAAGGTATGTGTTATTGTGCTTCCGCTTTAGTTTATGAAAAAATCTTTGATATTATTTTTCAACAATTGAATGCCCTCATAACAAGTTATGATACTCCAAATCTTCAGATGCTTGTGGATTGAAACATTTCTTTCACTTATTGGAAAAGTATCTTAACAAATTTTAGAATAATCAAATCATGCACTAATTTAGCTATCATTGATCATTCTTAGTTTTCCAACCAAAAAATATAATTACATACAAATAAAATTAACAATCATCTTTGCAACACCATCTATATACATTCCATTGTTATAGCCTATTTAAGTTTAGGAAAATCCAACTTTTTAAGCTAAACATATGAAGCTTTATATGATGTAAAACTTTCCCATATTATTATTTCAAAATTCATACATTAAAAAATTCTAGTCTTTCTTGTACAGCAACCTTACATGTGGTAAAACTTTCCTATTTTATTGCTATTATCTCGAAATTCATACATTAAGGGTCTGTTTGGTTTTAAAGAAAATTTTCATATTTTCTACTATTCCAAAAATAAAATACATCACTTTTTATATATTTTCACCTAATATTATTTTTATTTGTATTTTCAATACGCATTTTTCAATAATATATATCATCTCCCAATAACCATCTTCTTTCTCTATTCCATTATTTCTATCTCTCTTTACCTACAACCTATTAAAACCAACATAATCATTACTTTTACAACAATCTATCCAAATACAAACTCATTTTCAACTCATTTCTTTTTTTTTTAATTAAAAATAAGATTCATTAGACTAAATCATCACAAATAGCTGTTACAATATAGTTAAGGGAAGAGTCATTCCAAACCCCATGATCAGACATAGAACCCAACGTCCTTGCAATAACATGAGCAACTGAGTTTGAAAACCTTCTAACAAAAACAACTTGAAGACAAGCAATATCTTCTTTCATCTTATCAACTATATTGCCAACAGGTGAGTGCATGATTTCATTTCTATTTATTACCCTTACAATTTCTTGTGAGTCAAATTCCAAGATAACTCTTCGCAAGCCTGCTGTTTTAATCTAACTAAGGGCCTCTCTAACACTAAGACACTTTTCCAGAGGGACATCAAGAACTCCTTTGAAGAGTTTGTATCTAGTACTAACAAACTTTCTGTTGCGGTCACATGTAATCTATCCTATTCCTGACACACCTTTATCTTGGAAAATTGTCGCAGCCATGTTCACCTTGACCCAATCAACTTCTAGTTTTCTCCAAACATGAGGAATATAGTTTTGATGATTCTCAGTTGTAGCAATTACATCTTTCAAATGAGCATTTTTCCATTGCTGCAAAAAGATTCAGTCTTGAAAACAATTCTCTCATTTGTCTGGATTCTATTATGCCAAATCATGTTGTTTTGGTTATTCCAAAGGTTCCAACAAATCATCACAGCTATTTTCACAAATTTCAATAGAATATTGTCAAAAATTAAACCCAACCAATCAGCAAAACAATTCACATCTCCCTTCATGAAACTTGCAGAAGATTCAAACTAAATGCCTGAAGCAATCGGGCATTCAACAAAAATACGCAAGACTAATTTAGTTGCTACTCTATAGATAGGGCACAAAGGATCAACATCTATTTGTTTTTCAATTAAGCAGCCTTTCATTGGAAGGCAATTCCTAACTGCACTCCATATCAAAATTTTTGCTCTTGAAGGAATACACAGCTTCCACTACTTCTTACAAATAGAAAACAATGTACCCTGGTGATGCACATTATTGCTAGAAAAAAAAGGCACCTGTTTGCACTTTTAATTGTGTATTTTCCAAACTTCTCTCTACATTAGTACCAGCAATCATCTTCTCTTCTGAAATTAATAGGAATTTTGAAAATTAACTCTTTATCTTGTTCATTAAAAATGCACCTTATTATCTCTTCAATCCATTCTTTGTCACTTGAGTTAATAGGCTCAACAATAGTCAAATTCATAAAGTTCTCAAGAATTGTAGAAGAGGTTAAAGAATTGGAAATGTTTAGCAACCAATGATCGCTTGCAACTCTAATAGCATGGCCATTTCCAATCTACACTCTACAACCATCATTAATTAGCTTTTATGCTGCCATGAGACTATGCCAAACAAAGCTAGGACTAGATCCAATCTGAGGCTCTAAAAATAAGCACTGGGGAAAATATCTAAGTTTAAATAGACAGGTAACAAGCGAGGTTAGGTTAATTAGAAAATTCCAACATTGCTTCCCTAACATAGCAAGATTAAAATCGTGAATCTGACAAAAGCTAAGACCACTCAAAACTTTTGGAAGACTTAGTGTTTTCCAGCTAAGCAATTTAATACCTCTATAACCAACATTTCCTGAACCCCACTAAAAAGCATTCATAAGTCCTTCAACCTCCTGGCATAACTCAATAAAGAGAAGATAGATATTCATAGCATAATTTGGGATAGCTTGGTCAACTGATTTCAATACAATTTCCTTTCCAACTCTTAACATAAACTTTCAGTTCTAGTTTTGGATTCTAAGCCAGACATTCTCTCGAATAAATGAGAAGAACTCCCATTTTTTCCTACCAACATATGTTGGGAGCCCCAAGTAGGATTCAACATCGTTAACCTCTTGAATGCTAAGCTTGGAAAATACTTGCAATTTTTTATCATTCTCAACATTTGCATTGTACATAGGCTTTGACTTTCCCAAGTTAATAGCTTATCCAAATGTTTTCTCGTATGTATGAAGAGCATATGCAATAGCTGACGCCTTAGCAGAATTAGCCTTGAAGAAGAATAAGCTATCTTTGGCAAAGCATAAGTGTGAAATGGTATGTGTCTTTTTTGCCATTCTGACTCCATGAACTCATCCTTGGATAGCTAACTTATGAAACATAGCTAATAAGCTTTCAGCATATATAATAAACAGGTAAGGAGACAACAAATCCCCTTGACAAAGACCACTTTGTGGGAAAATTGGGCCAAGCAAATCATTGCCTTTAATAATTCTATAGGAAACAGTTTTAACACACATATAAATCAAATTAACCCATCTTCCATCAAAATCCATTTTCAGCATAATATTATCGAGAAAACCTTATTCCATCAATCATATGCTTTACTTATGTCTGTTTTTAAGGCCACCCAACCTTCCTTACCTTGGTGTGTCCTACACAAATAGTGCATCACCTCATATGATATCGGTAAATTGTCAGTGACCAGCCGCCCAAGAATGAAGACACTTTGAGCTTTAGAAATTATATGAGAAGAATTTTTTTTCAACTGGTTTTCCAATACTTTCACAATAATTTCATATAAAACATTGCAAAGTGTAGTCAATCTTAAGTCAACCATAGAAATTGGATATTTTTTCTTTGGAATCAACACAATAGCTATTTCATTCAAACCCTCAGGCATAGTAACATTGTTCAAGTATGACAAATAAGTAGATACAACATCCTTTCCCACAACGTGCCAAAACTTTTGGAAAAAACGATGTTCATTCCATTAATTCCTAGAGACTTGTCAGGATACATATCAAATAGAGCAGTTTTGATTTTCTCAAAGGTGAAATCTACCAATAACAAATTTGTTTTTCATCAAAGACCCTACAAATCACATTCTCTAATATCGGTTCCATATCACCATTTGCAACTATGAAGATATCACAAAAATAATCAATCACCATACTTTGCAATCCATCATTCTGTCTCTTCCAATTACCATTAAAGTCTTGAAGTTGCAAGAAGAAGTTTTTCTTTTTTCTTCCATTTGCCACCGAATGGAAAAACTAGGAGTTCATGTCTCTTTCTTTAAGCTAAAAGGTTTTTGTCGGCTGTTTCCAAAAGATCTCACATTGCCATAAAATTTCAAAAAATTCATTTCTTACTTCTTGAAATTCAATCACAGCAGAAGCATCTCTATGCTCACGCAACCTCACCATGTTTGCTTTAATATTGTCTAATCTCACTTTAAATCCCCTACTTAAATGTCTCACCCATTTCTAGAGATCTTAGCCACAATTTGCAATTTTATTTTGAATAGGGGCATACTATCTACAATAACTTTCTTACAACTTTCCTCTCGAAGCCATAAATTCTCAAAGTGGAATCATAAATTTCTCATCTAATTACTAGGACTCATAAGATCAATGATAATAGGAAAGTGATTAGAGGATGTATATTTGAAATTTGTAACTTGATAATCTTTGAACATGTTAATCTATCCTTGAGTGGCAAGAGCTCGATCCAACCGTTCTTCTACCCAATTATCTCTCCCTCGGCTTCTCTCCTAGGTAAATTGGTAGGCAATTATCCCCAAATCAAAGAGCCTAACATCCAAAATTGCATCATGAAAATCATCAATTAAGTACCAAGAGTGAGGACACCTACCTCTTTTCTCAGAATCAGCTAGTAGATCATTGAAATCTCCAGCACAAATCCATGGAAAAGATGAAATTGAAGCAAGCTGGTGGATTAGATTCCACGAATCCCTTCTTCTTACACAATCTAGAACCTTATAAAACCCAGTGTATTGCCAGCAACTTAAGCTAGGCAAGTGAACTTCAATATCATTGCGGAATCTAGAATATCCCATAAGAACAACATCATCTTTTGACTTCCATAATAGGGCCAACCTACCACTACGCCCTATTAGATCAACTGCAAATAAACTTTCATAACCTAATTGAGTACGAAGGCCCTAAAGGCAAGGCCCATTAGATAACATTTCAATTAAAAAAATAAAATTAGGCTTATTAATATTAACAATGTCCTTGAGGACTTGAATTGCACGTGGGTTGCCCAGCCCATGGCAATTCCAGTATAATAGATTCATTTGTTTAGATGAGCCTGGTGCACAGGACTCGCCTCGATCACATTTTTTAAACCCATTGGCTTATTGTGGTCTACAAGTAGGAATAGTCCATTTGAAATCCAATTTTTAGGATTCACCTCCCTATCATCCACCCGATGCCATTTCATATCATTGATAGTTAGCATATCATTTTCAATTACAACACCCATATTTTCTTCTCTCATTTCCTTTTTCAAAATATTGCTTTCCAAATACATCCACATCATATTCTTCCTCATGTTTGTGTTGTGATTATATCCTTGAAAATTGGCCATAATTTCCTTTTCTTTTCCATTAGACTTCAGTTTCTGTCTTAGAGGGAAACTTACCTTATTTGAATTTCTCTCTTCCTCCCCATTTTTGTCGCTGGCCTTGCTCCGATCTAACCTTTCCAGACATAACCATCTCTCTTCCATTTGGATCGAAGAACATCTATTGGGGGCTCCGATCTAAACTTCACCTTGGTGATCAAAAAAGATCTCACAAAATTTTTCATTATGACCTAATTTGCCGCAAATAAAGCAGAAGGTAGGGAGCTTTTGATATTTGAATTCAACCCAATCCCACTCTACTCTTGTCTTTTTTATTTTCATTCTTCATTTGAGAGGAATTTGTACATTGATCTCCACCCTAACTCTTAGATATGATCGCCATGTTCCACCAAAGTTGTTTGGATTAATTTCCATTAACTTTCCTATATAGTTTTCAATATCCCGACAGACTCTTTTTGACATAAACGTAATCAGAAGATCATATATTTGAACCTAGAAATGTGTATGGAATAAGGGAACTTTTTGAGGTTCATCAGAAGCCAGCAAATGTTTACATATTAGGATATGGTTTTCAAATGTCCATGGCCCATTTTCTAGCATACGTTGCATATCAATTTCATGAAAGAACTGGAATAGACATAGCATAGGGCTGAGCTCTTTTATATAAAGTCCTTTAACCGGTCTCCATAGTGATGTAAAGTATTCTTCACAGCATTAAAATTAATAGCACTATCTGTTAGGAAACGGCCAACCACTGCCCATTTGAGTTCTTTAGGAGTATCCTCAGTTGTTTCCTCAAATTCTAATCGAATTTCCTCCTCTTTTACCAATGATAAATTTGAGAAATTTTCCATGATGCATTGCTAAATCTCAATGAGAAAATGATAAAGAAATCTATCGACCAAAAATACTTGTCAAGCTTGACAAGAGAAAACTAAACTTGTCAAAAAGACAAGACTAGACCACCATGTTTCAACTTATTTCTATTAACTAACTTTTTAATTTTTAAAAATAAAAACAAAACCAAACGGGCCCTAAAAATTTCTAATCTTTCTTATGTGGCAGGCAACACTAGTTTTGATCATTAAAATTAATATAAAAAAATAAAAATGACATATAAAATGAAAGAGACAAGAAACAACAATAATGTTTTATCGTTTGATTCAAAATTTTCAGAGCAGTGCTTCTCTTTTGCCTTTTAATGGATCAAAATCAAAGTAGTGTTCTTCCTTTTTAACTTTTTTGTGGATTTTGAGGTGCATGTTATTTCACTACCTGTATCTCTATATAGACTATAGTTTGAAACTCGGCCCTTCTAAATGTTGCATCACAACCTGGAGGTTTGGGTGGTCTATAAACTATTTTGTTCTGTTTTTATTTTTTATTTTTATTATTTTTTAAGATTTTATATTTTAAATTTTTTTATATAATTTATAAATTCAAAGTTAACAATTCTTGATATTTTACAATTTATTTAAGCACAAACTATCTTTGATTTAATTTTTTTCAATTGAAATATTCATATTATGTTATTTAATAATTGATTTTCTTTCTTTAAGTATTAAAGACAATTACAATTTATTTTCTAATCATTTGAAATAGAATGAATACTATTATAGAATAAATTATTTTAGTATTAAAATTATTTTCGATGCGAGTGGCAAGTAAATGTTATTAACAACATTATATGCAATTGATAATCAGATCAATTGAATTGATTGAATCAATAAACAGTAACGTCATCAATTAAATGCTATTCACATTTGAAAAATATCCAATTCAATAGAAATCTCTCTCCAATATATATATATATATATGTATGTATTTTCTATTTTTTAGTTCAAATTCATAAATTTCAAATTTACCTCTTATGCCCATTCCCCATTAAAGATTTTTGAATAACCGATGCAACCAACAGCATATAAACATTGATTCCCCTCAAACCAACCCAGCCATCTTTCGCACTCCGAGCCCTTCCTCTTCTTCTTACTCTTCTTGAAATCTGAATATATCATGGGCAACACCTCCTCCATGCTCACTCAGTACGACATAGAAGAGGTCCAAGAACACTGCAATCACACCTGTAATCAACCTTCCCTTCCTATTGTTTTACGTGTTTCTATTTCTTTTTCTGATTTTAGTCTTGAATGAATGTTTGTTGAAATCCTTTTTTTCTAGCTGATTCTTGAAATTAGTTTCATTTTGGGTTTTTCATTTTTCTGTTTTAGATGTTCTCTGTTCATGCTTTCTCATGGGTCTGTTATCTGATCGATGAATTCGAGAAAACTGTCAATATGCTGAGGAGACTTATATTATTGGCTTTTCCGTCTTTTATTTTCTTTCTTGCTTTTTTTTTTATTTGAGATTTGATTAATTGTGTTTATTGGGATGTGTTCTTAGTTTCCCAGCAGGAGATAGTATCATTGTACCAGAGGTTCTGCCAGTTGGATAGGAACGGTAAAGGTTTCATCTCCGCCGATGAGTTCATGACTGTGCCTGAATTTGCAGTCAATCCCCTCTCTCAGGTTACACAAATAGCTGTATACAGACTATTTTTTCTTTTCTTTGTATAGTTCTTATTGTTTTGGAATTTTATGTGCTGACAAAAATAAAACAAACTAAAAGTTCTGACAGGGCAAAGGCAAACGAAATGTATGGCTATGTACATTAAATTCAAATCTGTTGTTGATTTGTTGTTATTGCAGTAGTGAAGAAATCGTGAGACATTTTAATTACTACCTCGGCTTCCCATTTGACTTGACACTTAGTTTTAGATTGACATTGGAAAAGTTAAAGTTTTGTGTAGTGGTATTCTATTGCCTAGAAGTAATGGTTGAAATTTAGTAGTGTTGCACTATTGGTTTAAATGTGATGATAGTTATGAAAGAAAAGTTTCCTCTTCAAGAAATAAAGCCTTTCTTTTGGACATTACAGAAAAGAAATGCGAATTATATATTCGAAACTGATTTAGTACAGATTTGTGCCTGTTTATGCGTCAAAAAACATGCTTTTTGCAATGTAGGTTAATATCAGATTGATGTGCTTGTAGCGTTTGTGTTGAATGTTAGAAGTGCTAGACTTCGAGATGCAATATATCCACCTGTTGATGACAGGAGGTACTGATTGGGTAACTGACCATGAGCATTTGAGATTTGCATTTGGAGTCTAATCAGCATCCATATTCTTCAAACATCCATGAAGAACATTAACTCAAATTAACCTCTAATAACCTCCTTCTGAGCAAGTCCTTGGTCTTGAAAATTTTGGAATTTGATACAATAAATAAAAACTAAATGTGGTAATTCAGAGTGTTATGGTAGAAGAGATAAACGCCAAGATAATTCTCTCCAATGATTCAAGCTGAAACTAATACTCCTTGTGATTGTTGTTTGCTAAACTATGGTCTGGGAATTTTCTCATTTATCTTTTTATCTACAATCATGTGCATTTGACTCACAATAGAACTGTCTATTTATGCCCCCGTGAAATTGGTTCACATCTTTGTGCATTCATGTTTAGCACATATCTGCATAAGAAGCGTCCGCATGTATGCTTATAGGATAGTATCCCACAATCTATCTTTGTGAGGATAACTAGCTATAAGGAGCAATGAAATGAAGATAAATCAAGATGTCCTATCTGATTAATTTGAATAACGTAAATTTTTCTGTTCATATTCATGAACTCATGCATGTTATCACTTTTTGTCTTTCTCTTTGTTTTCTCAGAGATTGTTGAGGATGCTGGATGGTCTAAATTTCAAGGAGTTTGTAGCATTCCTATCTGCTTTCAGTTCTCGAGCAAGCTTGCAGCAAAAAGTTGAATGTAAGATGTGCAAAAAATAAAGGATTTTGTTTTTAATATCATTGTCAACATTTCTCGTTCTTCTCCTGTTGTCTGATGCAGTATATAATTTCCTTTACCCAGTTATTTTTAAGGTATATGACTCTGACGGTAATGGAAAGGTTAGTTTCAATGAAATGCTGGATATATTGCGGGATTTGACGGGTCAATTTATATCTGAACATCAGCGAGAGGTTAGTTGTCTTGGGCTTGTCATCTTTCCACTAATATTATATTACATTACTCTCTTGGTATTTTTGGTTTTCTTGGTTTTTTTTATTTATTTATTATTATTTTTTAATCTTCGTCTAGCTTTGGCCTTGGAAGAAATGGAACAGTTGCAAATTCCTATGTGCATGAAAATTTCAAAACTGAAAAAGATAATTGGGTAGAAATATTTCTCAATGATAGAACAGAGTTTATCCTTCTGCTTTCTCCTAAATCAGAGAGCCAAGAACCTGTTAAACCTTACAAATTGCAGAACTATAACGGTAAATTTTTGTTAGCAATCATGATTCCATGACACATTATAAGTTTTTTGTATCTCTTTGTCATCTTAATTTTCTGTTGGCATGGAGTATTGTCATATTATGTTCCTACTTCCTAGAAGAACGATCTCCACAGAAACTGCTATTTGATTGATGTTTTAGTAGAGTTATCATAGGACAATAAAAAGAAATGTATTTCCCTACCAGATTTTAAGAAGAAATTGGTAAGCAGGATAGCAAATTGATAAGAGGGTAAGATAAACTGTTTATCATTGATAATTGGCAGTTGAATTGGAGCATCAGGGCAGTCAATAGTAGGTAAACTTCATAATCCCTTCTTATCTTTTTTCCTATAGATAGTTTGCACCTGCTGAATGCATTTTAATAAGGCACTCTTTTGATTGGTGATGTAAGTACTAGAACTATAATGTCATCTGCTGTGGAGTTTTTGTCTCAGTTTCGTGTGCTTTTTGGCTTCCTAATTGGCTTAATAGTTGGGTGGTGCTAATTCAAATGTCCTGGTATCATTTTCTTATAGAAAGTTCTCACCCAAGTTCTTGAGGAGGCAGGCTATACAAAAGATTCTCTGTTAATTCCGGCTGACTTCATGAAGGTATTGTCGATTCTCTATCTATTTATAAAACTAAGAAGCACTTCAATATTGAACTATTGAGTAAGGTAGTTCTGTCTTGATGGATTTTAGATATGATTATGTGGTCTGCTTTCCTTTTAGTTTTACTGTTAGCTCTCCACTTATGCTTTAATTTCATTTATCTGCTTTTAAGAATTGGCATTGAAGACTCATTTAATAAGACAATAACAATCTAACTAGTTTGATACTTCTGTGTACCATTTTGAGCTCTCTGCTCCAAAATTATTGAACTTATTATTCCTTTGACTTCAAAAATGAAAGTATATAGGGCAAACTTTATCTTTAGAACAGCTTCCCTAATCATTGTTAGAGAGAACACAAATATCCATTTCCAAAGATGTAGGTTCTTAGTGCTTCGAATTAAGAATCTGTAGATAATTAACCATATTCTCTTCATTAAGCAACACTGATTCATATTTCTGGGACTGCCTCTACAAATTAAAATGGATGATGATCAGAGGAATATAGCCTTTCATCTCGTTCAACTGGAAGTCATGTCCCTAGGTTTGATTCATCATAGAGATTGGACAAAATGGATTATGGAAGTGCTAGATAAAAACTGACGTCTGCTTATGAAATTCTATCGAGTAATGAGGCATTGGTGCTCTTTTTATGCTTCTCTGGAATCCTTCTGACACCCTTATTACAGTTTGTGGATTATTGCTGGTTGGGTTTAGTGGGAGGGTGCTTTGAGAATCCTATGGAATTGGTGGGTTTCTAGAAGACCAAATGGTAAAATGATAATCTTAGAGCTCTTTTGGTTTTATTTTCATTCTCATTTTTCATTTCCATCATTTTTAAAATTTTAAAAGATAAATAGTGAAAATGAGTTGAAAATAAGTTCGTATTTGGATAAATTGTTGGAAAAGTAATGATTATATTGGATTTAGTAGGCTGTAAGTGAAAAGAGATAGTAATAATGATAAAAGAGAGAGAAGATATATAGGTCACTAGGAAATATTTTTTAAAATAAAAATGAAAATATGTTGGCAGAAAAGGCGGATAAGTGATGTGTTTCAATTTGCAAATAATAAAAAATGTAAAATTGAAGTTTGATAATGAAACCAAATGGAGCCTTAGCTTTAGAGTCCTAAAAAATGGCAGTGTGTTATAACAGTTTCAGAAATAGAAGTTTACCAACTCTAATGCAGTGAGGTAACTCATCTGAAGTGATCCTGTTGATGTCCTTCCCTAGCCCCAGCAAGTTAGTGCGGGAAGAAGCATATTTGGAGTCTGACTAACATCTCCCATTTTAAATTCTAAGAGATCTGAAAATCCTTTGACATTATATGCAGTACTAATAATTGGGTTAAAGGTCTTCAGGTATGAAATCTGGTACCATTTGATGACAGTAATTCCCTCTTCCAATCTTCATATTTTTGAATTTGACAGTCTGATGGTTGTTTGCCCACACCCTTGTTTGAAGAGTGAAAACACTCAATATTCATCAGATTCTAACAAAGCTTTAGTTGCTGTAATGGGGCTGACTTGTTGATCCATGCCAAGCTAACCTTTCTAGTTTTTTCAGCATGTGATAAGCTTCCTTTATTTCAATTTCCCATATCCCAATTTGTTGGTCATGTGCCAGATGTGGAAATGAATAAGGCACATTTTGTCATTTGTCATATCTGAATATTTAACTTCACCCTCAATGTTAGTATGCAATGATCACTCATACCTGGTCCTTTTACGTGTACTGCCACAGGACATTGTTGTAATCACCAAAAATTACAAAAAACTAGCTCCACCTGATGCTCAAACTGCCAAACCATCAGACAGGCTTCAACATTTGGGCCGCGCAAGAACATGATTATGATTTCACAATACATCATTTTTTGATGATACAGTATGATTGAGCAAATAAATTGGTCAATTGACTTTGGGATCAACCAAACTTTAAAGTTTTAGACATACAAATTGATGAATGTGTTTCTCTATAAATTATTTAGGAGCTTATGCCAGTGCATCTTTGTCTATCTTTTGGGAAGTCATACCTTTAGTGATTTGCAGACTTTGCAAGACACAGGAAATGTTATTTTGTTTCTCATATGGATGATCATCCTGCAAAAGTTGAACACCTGTAGTTAGCACACTTCCCCACATGCAATAGGCTCATAATATCTTCAAAATTGGTGAATTTTCTTGCTCTTACTGGGTTTCTTGTCAACCTTTTTGTTTGTCCAGGTCTTCACATATTACTTTGTATCATTTTATTGATCCAATATGTTCTATACACTCTTGTTATTTGTTTTGCATAGTAGTTAATACAAGCTTTTTATCATCCACCAACAGATTCTTGGCAGTTCTGGGTTGAAGATGGAAGTTGAAGTTCCAGTAGATTAGAGAATAGAAAAAAAAACTTCTTGTATCATCATGTTTCATTGTTGATTCTTAGCTGCTCATCTGTGGAACACACATGTATAACAGTTGCTTCCCTTGTGAGCTGATAAAACGTGATCCTTCATCATGTTTTTGGCCACCATGCTGCAGAGTCCAAACTCCCCAGTATTGTTGTTGTGCTATCTTCTTGGGAGCGTGCTGCAGACATTTTGATCCAGATATTAAATACTCTATGCATAGCTGTAACAGTAATATCTTGCAGAAGTCAACATTAGTCCCTTTTACTTGCTACAATTTCTTGGACGCTTGACAATTGTGCTTGATTCTTT
>JACGDI010005861.1:184864-203833 GCA_014898725.1 Jacaranda copaia
CTTGTGCCTGCTGGGGGTGGTTAAAGTAACAATTCACTGATAAAAGGTACTTGGGACGGTTAGAAGATGCATAAAATCTTATCACAGGGCAGACGGCAATCCCAAGATTTTAGGCCTTTTTTGGACTGATACGGTCAAATCCCATCAAAGAATTAGTCAGCATGCTCGCAAGCACATCTATACATGTTTGCCTCTGAGTTTGAGTAACTTCCACGACAAACACAATCGATACACCCACATGCCAGGTAAGATACAACAAGCACAATGCAGAGTGTAAATGCACAAATCAATTACGGGTCAATGCCCCATCTTGCATTTTATTCGATGTGCTCAAGTACAAGGGACCATGCTTGCCCATATTCAACAAGATACCCCCAGGGTTCTCCAAGTTCCTGTAAGTCATGCCTGATAAATAGACTAATTCATGTTATTTTGTGAAAAAAATAATAAATCATACAAATACATCATACTCCGGTGTCCATACACGAAGGAGCTGATCATAAAATGAACAAGTAGCAATGGCTGGACTCTTCCTTCTTCCAGTCCCAGAAAGATCTCCTCTTTGCCAATCTGCTCCATATGCAAGTGAACCATGTTTGTCATACGTTTCAACCACTTGAGCTTGATCCCCTTCAAATTTAACAATTGCAAATCCATTGTGCATGCAAGCCGTCAAGACTAGTCCTGATATAGATGGATGGTGCTTAATTCTCCAAACTCCTCCTCCAAGACATATCGAAGATTCATTTACTGGCTTTGAAGTGGATCTGACATCCCATATCCTCAGGCATTCATCATAGCTACCAGTGAATAGAGAATTGGGGTCAAGAGGGCTTTTTGCAATGCAACAAACCCCCATCTTGTGAGCTTTTGTATTTTGGAAAACCAACTTAGAAGGGTATTCGCGCAAATCCCAACCACTGAACTTGCAGTCATCTGACCCTGTGTATACCAGCATTGGTTGTTGAATATCAAAGGAAGCAGCCCAAAGCTCGAAGTCATGTGCTTTCCATTCTTGTAATATGTTTAGTTGGGACTCATGGAGTGAGACTATAGAAACCGATCCATCAGAAAGGCCCACAGCCATGGATGTAGCAGACGAATTCCAATCAATGCACAAGCACATGGAAGAACTGATACATTTGCCGTAAACTTCATTTAGGTAATTCCCTGCGGTAAGCAGGAGATCTAGTAATTTTACAGTTTGCTTGATGTTGGGCAAAATCAAGAAGAAGAAAAAGACAATAGGAAATACAATAGCTTCAACTACGCATCATCTTGATGCAAGAGGGAAATGACAAATGGAGCTCCATACCGACAAGAATTTTCATAGACTTGTTACATCCATTCTTGTACAACTAAACACAAATTAATATTTCGTAAACATGCTTATTTTTTACTAGTTTTTGCTCTCTATTATGCACATTGTTTAAATGTGTTCGTTTTCTGAGTTTGTACATTCCACCAAATTGTTGGCACTTGTTAGTTAATTGGTGCAAAGAAGGGTCAGATAATGACCATTAAAACATCTTAAAAACCAGCTGAAATTTAGAGTTTCTGATATGAAATTCTTGTATGGATTGGTGCTTCTCATCTTTGACTCTATCCTTTGAAGTACTAATAAAACTCAGATACAGGTAGGTGCTTACTCTAGACCTTGTAATTAAATTGAAAAACACATACTGACTGCCTTGATGGTTATTCATGGAGTCAGTACTTTTAGTTACCAATTTTATCAGGAAAGTGGTTGAACCATTTATCTAATGTAGAATCAGGTTAGCAAGGTACAGGTTATATTACCAAAACAACAACCTTGATTTTTGCAAAGCATTCGCTTTCTATGATGCTTTAAAAGACAGACACAAAGTCAGTTTACGTTCTTAAGATTTGGACATAAAACTTGAGAATTTAATGTAGCATAGATAGTATAAATGGTTTAAAATAATCCTAAACAGAGAACTAATCCACCAAAGATCCAGAAACAAATCAAATCCTGGAAAAGTGATATGCATGGAAAGAAAAATTAAATACAATATTGGACAACATCAAAAGAATATAAATGAACAAGTTGGCCAGATGTCCTGGGCTCTTGGGAGTATAAGGCATAGGCCTGAGCAAGATTTGCATAGCCCACTAAATACATTGCCTCCTGAGGCATTTGTATAACACCCAGCCTAAGGGTGATACTTAGAGGTTTTCCAATCTTGGTCCAAGAATGCCTCTTTTAACGCCCTTAATAAGTTAATACTAAAGAAATAGTCAGCACTCCTATAAGATTTTTACAGACAAAATTATACAAGGCAGATCGAGACTAAAACTTACCAAGAATTTCCGAACCATCCAAATCAGAACCTTGCAGGCTATAAATCCTAACACAACCATCAGCATCAGCTTGAGCAAGCAAAGGCGTGCTCTGATTCTGCAACGGCCGAGGGCTCCACTTTATATCAAAAATACCCGCTGTTTCCACTTTCTGAATCAACTCAAGCCGGCCAGCATCAGCATCAACATCAAAGAGCGTTATGGAACCTGATCGACTGGGTTGGTCGCCCTCTTGAAGCACGTAAGTGGAGGCTGCAAGCACGTTATAGAATGAATCATGGGGACAGAACTCCACGGCATCAGCATTTCCGTCTAAGATGCAATGCCCCACGTCCATGATTGTACCTGAGGATGTATGAGCAAGTATAGCTGTCCAAGATTTCAAAATTTCAGCAGTCGAGCCACTCGGACATTTCATCAAACACCTAGTGGACTCTAACCATGTGCAACCAAACTTTAAATTAAGCAGATATCAGTTCCCATTTTTCCTATGTTGGCCATGAATTATAGTATAAAAAAGGAAAAAAACATGAACCTGAAGTAACAAGACTTACCTTTAAGTTCGTTGAGAGTATGAAGTTGGAAGTTACGGATAGGTGCAAGTTGGTCGGTTGGAAGCAAAGTCTTCCAGTTAGGGCTTTGCTTAGATGAATTCTTTTTCTTTTCTTTTCTTTTTGTTATTATTTATCAACACAAGTTGAACAGAATTAGTAGATTCAAATATTAAAATTTTATACTGAAACCACTCGACTATTTAAATAAAACAAATCTATTATGATTAAATTTTAATAATATTTTACTTGAGGAAATGATACTTTTTAAAAATAATCCTATTTTATATAAAATTAATAAATTTGGCATGTGTGACATGTCAATGGTAACCATAAAATTACTTACCTGGACGGGGTCAATGGGCAATCAGAAAGGCCCATGGCCTAGGTTGGCGACCTCCATTGCACTCGGGAGGGGCGCCCGCCTAAGGTCGGCCCAAGTGGTCGAGCCTACGTCATAATTTGTGATAGAGGGGGCCTGCGTTCGCGCGGCCCCTGCTTAAAAGAAAAAAAAAATGGTAACCATAAAATTAAATTAGAAAATAATTATTTTCGACATTTTCCACCCAAATTTCCCGCAGGACGAGTTACTATAAAGTACAAAATCTACTTTCCATTTTCAAGTTCAATCCGCACGAAAGATTTTAAACAATGATTTCTCTAGTTTTGTTAAAATTTTAGAAATCACTCTTTATTAATTTGATTTGGCAAAAATATCTTTAAGTATAATTTTTCATACTCATTTTTTTTTTACTTCTTCTCTATTCATGCAATCAAACACCTTTTAACTCCATTTCCAAATACTAAACCCTACCTTCATCTTTCATTATTGAAAATTTAAAAAAAAAACCGCAAAAGCAAACTAAGCTTGACAGTGCAACCACCACCAACAGGACTACCGCATTTCCATCTTCTCAGTTTATTTTTATCATTGATGTTATTTTCTTAGTTTATTTTCACCATTTATTTTTTTAGTTTATTATCAGGTCATTTTGTGCATTTTGTATTTTTTTCTTAATCAGCAAAAGAGTATTTTTCGGAGATATGGGTATGAAGAAGGAGACGAATTTTGAATAACTTTGGACTGTATCATTTGTATTGGAATTGTAATGTATTTGTGGACAACTGCTTTTCACTGTATATTTTCAAATATATTATATGAACATATTTTGTTTATGATATTCTATTTGCAAATACTAATATATATTTTAGTATTTCATTGGAGGAGATTTATATTTGATTTCAGAACATGTGTATTTCATTACACAATTATGTACTTGATTTCCACTAAAAATGTACTAGTAGTTACCTATACAGATTGTGTGATATATTTGTATTATAGTATTTCATTTGGAGAGATTTATACTTGATTTCGGGACATATGTACATTATTAGGGTGATTATATACTTGATTTTCACTGAAAATATACTAGTAGTTGCCTGAATAGATTATGTGATATATTTATATTTTAGAACTTCATTAAGGAATATTTATACTTGATTTCAAAATATATGTACTTCATTAGGGGAATTATATACTTGATTTCCACTTAAAAAGAACTAGCAGTTGTAAAATAGATTGTGTGAGGTTTCTATATTTTAGTACTTTACTAAGGGAGATTTATACTTAATTTCAAGACATATGTACCTCATTAGGGCAATTATGTACTTGATTTCTACTAAAAATGTACAAGCAAGTGCCCGAATAGATTGTTGTGTAAGATATCTATATTTAAGCACTTTACTGTGAGATATTTGTACATCAAAATATTCTTATATATGCTTTGTTTGTTTGATTTATATACTTGATTTCCCACATATTGTATTTTATCTTGCTACAACTTTAATGGAACTAATTTTTCAATAACACAAAATGTACTTTAAAATGACCCCATATATATTTTTTTTGTTCTATCTTTATCCTTCATTTCCGACATATTGTACTGAACCTCACTACAACTATTATAAATTAATTCTTTAATTGCACAAATACTTCAAAATAAACCCATATATACTTTGTTTGTTCGATCTTTGTACTTGATTTCCTCGATATTGTATTTCACCCTGCTTTAACTTTTATGGAACTTGAGTTATGTTCCATATTTTGCCTTTTATTACTTGAGAATAAACAACCAAAACTTTAAAAATACATGTAATATTAATAAGGTATGGATATAAATATGTTAAAGTAATTAAGAGATAACTACTATCAACAAATTAAATGATCATTCATGGTAGTCGTAGTAGTGTAAAGAATTCTTATGCATTCAAAGTTGTAAACACAATGAGTATATGACGATCATATCAATACTATCACCCGTACAAATACTTAAAGCAGTTGATCTGGTAGTCTTAAAAATATTGTACTTAACCTCGCTAAAAGTTTAAATAGATCTAACTTTTCCCTTATATAAAGTATACTTCAAAACAACCCTATATATACTTTATTTGTTCAATCTTTATACATGATTTTCGATATATTGTACTTCATATTGCTAAAATTTTAATGGAATTAATTTTTTAATTGTACAAAGTGTATTTTAAAATAACATTATCTATCATTTGTTCGGTCATTATACTTGATTTTCTGCAAATTTGTGTTTAACCTCACTGCAACTATTATAAACTAGTTCTTTAATTGCACAAAGTGTACTTCAAAATAACCATATATATATATATATATATATATACTTTATTTGTTCAATTTATATATTTGATTTCCCACATATTGTACTTCACCTCACTTTGAGTTTTGTTCCATATTTTTCTTGAGAATAAACAACCAAAATTCTTAAAATACATACAATATTAGTAAGATGTACATACAAACGTGTTAAACTAGTTAAGAGATAACTACTAGCATGCAACAAATTAAGTGATCATTTGTTGTACTGTAAAGTATCCTTATGCATTCAAAGTTGTAAACACAAGATGATCATTTCCATCCTATCCCTATACAAATACCTAGAGCAATTGGTGTAATAATATCAAAGTATTGTACTTAACCTCATTAAAACTTTAAATAGAAATAATTCTTCAATTGTATAAAATATACTTCAAAATAACCTTATATATATTTCATTTGTTCGATCTTTATACTTGATTTATGGTATATTGTACTTCACCTCACTAAACTTTAATAGAACTAATACTTCAATTGCACAAAGTGTACTTTAAAATAACAAAACTAATTGCACAATTGCACAAGTATATTATACTTTGTTTGTTCAATCATTGTATTTGATTTTTTACATATTTGTACTTAATTTCACTACAACTATTATTGATTAGTTCTCTAATTGCACAAATTGTATTTTTAAAACAACCTTATATACTTTGTTTATTTGATTTATATACTTGATTTTTCATATATTGTACTTCATCTTGCTACTTTAATGAAACATGAGTTTCGTTCCATATTTTTCTTGAGAATAAACAACCAAAACTCTAAAACTGCTTGTAATATTAGTAAGGTATGAATACAAACTTGCTGAAGTGGTTAAGAAATAACTACTATCATTCAACAAATTAAGTGATCATTTGTGATAGTGCAAAGTATCCTTATGCATGCAAAGTTATAAATATAATAAGCATATTACGACCATATCCATCCTATCACCCATACAAATACTTAGAGGAGTTGGTCTAATAGTTTCAAAATATTGTACTTAGCCTTATTAAAATTTTAAATAGAACTAATTCTTCAATTGACAAAGTGTATTTTAAAATCACCCCATTTATACTTCGTTTGTTCGATCTTGGTACTTGATTTCCGGCATATTATATTTCACCTTACTATAACTTTAACGGAACTAATTCTTCAATTGTAGAAAGTGTACTTCAGAATAATCCCATCTATACTTTGTTTATGCAATCATCGTACTTGATTTTTTGCATATTTGTACTTAACATCACTATAACTATTATATATTAGTTCTTTACATGCACAAAGCGTACTTTAAAACAAGCCCATATATACTTCATTTGTTAGATTTATGTACTTAATTTCTTGAATATTGTACTTCATCTCGCTGCAACTTTAATGGAACTAATTTTTCAATTGTAGAAAGTGTACTTCAAAATAATCTAATATATAATTTGTCTGTTCAATCTTTGTACTTAATTTCTTACAAATTGTATTGAATATCATTGCTACTATTATAGATTAATTAACAAATATACGAAGTGTATTTCAAAATTACTCTATCTATACTTGTTATGTTCTATTTATGTACTTGATTTCCAGTATGTTATACTTAACCTCACTACAACTGTAATGGAATTAATTTTTCATTTAAACTAAGTATACTTTAAAATAACAACATCTGCATTTTGTTTGTTTGATTTATGTACTTGATTTCCAATATACTGCACTTTACTTCACTACAACTTTTATACTTCAAATTTAATGCATTTGTACTCTATTAATTCCACTTATATACTTGATGTACAGAATTTTGTACTTAACACCCACATTGGCTTTGCGAGGAAAATGTTGCACCATGTTAACATCCAATATCAACAATATAGTCCAAATTTACTTCCAATGTCAACAAAATTCAAACCTGAGTATTTTCATTACTTAAAATGATGTATGCCATATGCTTTGACCCCATATTGGATTTTACATTCTCAAATTAGTCTGAAAATATTGGGGGGAGCAACGAGAGCAAACCTCATTTTGTTTTGTCATTGCTACATTCAAATATAGAAAAATTAGTATATACTATTATTTATAGTAATGTGTATTGAAAGATTGAATGTTTTGTACTACAATTATTTGTAAAATGTACTTTACATACTTAAACAGATTATATACTACTACTTATAGTAATGTATACTAAAATATTAAATATTTTGTACTACAATTGCTTATAAAATATACTTTACATACTTAAACAGATTATATACTATCACTTATAGTAATGTATACTAAAATATTAAATATTTTGTACTACAATTGCTTGTAAAATATACTTTACATACTTAATCTTATTTTCCCAAAAAAACCAGTATATTGTTGAAAAAAAATTACCAAAATTTTATCAAATCTTCAATTTAACAAGCACTATTACACTAAATTAAATAGATAAAATTATGGTTTTTTTTTTTTATGAAAAGTATAAATTGAGAACATGAAGCACAAACCCATGCATTTCAGGTTCAAAATAGGGTTTTTCATATAATTTCACCATATAATTTCAGATATAAGAAGTCTAAACTCTAAAAAAGTAATGTATAAATTCTATATCTTTCAAATACAAATAAGAGTTTTTCAAAAATTACAACAAAAACTATATATGTAACAAGTCGGTTCAAGTTTTTAACAACTATAAAAAGAGGTCAAACAAAGAAAGATGAGAAAATCTGTGTGCAAAACTTGTAAAACTAAAAAATCATGGACCTTTGAAAAAAAAGTAAAATCCACGAAATGAGAAGCAGAAAACATACTTTTGTTACCTTTGTTCTCTTTTTCCTGTTCTTCGCTCATTGTCGGGTGCTTTTGGTTGTACCATCTTTGTAGAGTTTCAGCGGAGAAGTTTTTTTTTCTTAAATTCTTGTTGTGTCATTTTCTTTTTCTTCTCTGTAATAATCGTCTATCTTCATGTCCTTTTGTTTGGTAGAGGAAAAGTTGGTTTTCAAAAAAGAAAAGGCAAAAAAAGTGCTTCTTAAAGAAAAGTTGCCATTTGTTTTGAGAGGGAAAAAAATGTCCATTTGCTGGTTTTTTTATTGTTTTGGTTAGGTACGAAGGTATTTAAGTCTTTTACAAAGATATGGAGAATAATTTCTAAAATTTGTGAAAAAGTAAAGAGTTTTGTATTATAAAAAAACAAGTAAAGAGGATAGTGTAAATTGAAAGTAGAAATAGATATTTTATTCTAATTAACACATTTCCCAAATGAGAAAAAGGGAGCGGATATGGGCCGATGAAAATATTTGGCAGACCAAAATCTGATGTGATAGTATGAAATTTCTATTTGAGTGAACCCAATTCTGGGAATAAAATTTGATTCTTAGGAAAACGTAAAAATTTAAGATTTTGAATTTGAATTATATTTATTTTTAGAGTAGCTACTTGTTAATAATTAATAATTCATATATTGTTAACTAATTATTAATAGTTAATTGATATTTCATATATTAACATATTTGATCACATAAAAAATAAATAAAGAATTAAATTTCTTTCCTTGTACGGTAGCAATATTGGTGGGATATGAAACGTGGAATCGCCCTCCGCCGTCTTCCGTCCAACACAATGACAGTCCCCAAGAATTAGACCAAGCCCGAAACTGGCTTACTAAATTGATTTAGTGGGTCACCAGTCACCAAGAATATATTTAATTATTTTCTTAAAAGAAATTCTAACGCAAATTTATGCTATATGAAAAAAAAAAAAGGTCGTGACGTTTTTCACATCAAGTAGACTAAAATTTGAGTTGTCAAAAAAAATCCTATAATTAATCCATAAATTTTAATAATTTAAGGATTAACTTAAAATTTTCCACTACAAAATAATTGGTCATAGCATAATTTTCTATTATTCGAAATTTCCATTTTCTCTACTAAAACTTTTGAACTTTTCTTTTGCCTACGCACACTCTCGAAGTCCACTAATCATAATTTCATTTTTTTTCACTTACATCGTCAAAGAAACTGATGACTATTTTATATACACAAAGATGATGTGATGTGACGTGACAAAATATGAGAAGTTGGTAAATTTTACAATCATATCATTTTTTATATTCTGATTTGTTAGATTCAAATATAGCATAAGATGATGTTTGATTATACTTATTTTAAAAAAATTATAAAATTCTTTATTTTATAAGATACTTGTAAAACTTGTGAGGGGCTAGTTTTATTTTAAAAGGACAAACTTTTAAAGTATTTAAATAAAATAAGATTTTAAAACTTATAAAATATTAGTAATGGTAATTTTATGATTAATATAATAAATATTCTTTTTAGTATATATATTATTAAAACAAATTAAGAAGCCCTTATCATTGTCAAAAAAGTTTATACAATTCTAATATCTTATTTTGGGAACTTGTAATCTCCTTTCACAGAAAATTATCTAATCTTTTATAATATTTTATGAACTTTTAAACATCTTATAAAATGTTAATTAAAAGCTTTAAACTTATGCAATGTTGAAACTCGAAAAGACCAAACAATAGGATTGAGAAATAAAAGTAAAGTAATTCGATGAAACTGATGACAAGATTTAACGTAATTCAGTGATGTACCTAATCCACTCAACAAAGAAAATAATTTTATTAATTTCAAATCAAAGTGACAAGTATAATTTGAATCCCACAAATCTCATGAGAATAACCAATACCCTTGTTTTAAACTCCGTTCTAAGAAACTATCTCTAAAACATTATAGAATCTATTATCTAGGGTTCGTCACACCTTCAATCTCCATCAATCTGGAAGAAACTGAGTTTAAATATCCCAAACAAAATAAAAATGGTCCGTGGGCCCATGTGTCACCCCAAAGTGTGCATGACTTGCGCCCTGGTGCGTGTAACTTGTTCATTTGTAGAACATGTTGTGCCAGGGCGCATGGAACTTGCCCTGACGTGACATTGCAGTGTGCCGAGTGCACAGTTGTAGAATGTGTCACACCCAAGTGCGTCCTCCTTGTGCCGTAGCGCATGTCATGAGTTCCTTCTACCTAGTTTGCTCTTGGGCGCTGTTGTCTCATGTCCTAGCACATGGCGTTCTACCAACGTGCAACTGGCACGTTCTACTTCTTTCTCACCATTTTTTCTATTTCTTATCATTTGTAGTTCAAATTTCAAGGTAAAATAAATAATTCTCCATCTTAACTTGAATTCTCCACCCATCTTCTTTGTCCCTACCCCCAAAAGAGCCATCACATGACTTTGCAAATGTTAATCAAATTCGAGCAATGCTCGAATTTGATTCCTAGAACAGTCTTTGTCAACATATCTGCCAATTATCCTTATTCCCAACCTTTTCAACCAAAATGACACCTTGAAATACTATATCCTAGACAAAGTGATACATCATATCAATGCACTTTGTTCTCTCATGAAATGCTTGATTCTTTTAAAAGTGTATGACACTCTGACTATCATAAAATATTGTAGTAATATAGAGTGTATACCTATATCATCAATTAACCCCTTTAGCCAAATACCTTCCTTCATGCCTTCAACCAAAGTTATGTACTTAGCTTCTACTTTGGACAATGTAACTAATGATTGCAAAGTTGCCTTCCAACTAACTATACAACTCGAAACACAAAACACATATCCAGTCATGGACCTTCTACTGTCCAAATCTCCAGCATAATCTGTATCCACATAGCTAATAACTCTAGAGTAGAATTCAATTGACTATACTTCAAATATCTATTTGCAGAGCCTCTTAGATACCTCATAAACCATTTCACTGTCTGCTAATAAGTCTTTCTCAGCTTATACATGTACCTGCTCACAATATTAACTGCATGTGAAATATTTGGCATAGTACATACCATAGCGTACATCAAGCTACCAACTACACTAGCATATGACATATTTGACATGTGCTCCGTCTCTTCCTCAATACTCGGTGATAGATTTAATGAGAGCCTGAAATGAGCTACTAGTGGTGTACTAACTAGCATGAACTTATCCATCCCAGAATGCTCAAGTATTTTCTCAACATAATTTTGTTGAGACAAGTACAACAATCTCGAGTGTTTATCCCGGATGATTTCCATGCCCAAAATCTTTTTAGCACTACCCAAATCCTTCATCTCAAATTAATCACTCAACTGAGCTTTTAAAACATTGATCTCAAATATGTTTTTGGAGGTAATCAACATATCATCAACATACAACAATAGATATACGAGAAGGCTATCACTACATTTCTTATGATATACACAACAATAAAAAATGCTTCTAGTTATATCCTATCTTGGTAATAAAAGCATCAAACCTCTTATGCCACTGCCTAGGAAATTGTTTCAAGCTATGTAAAAACTTCTTCGAAAGACATGCTTGATTTTTCTTTCTGAAAACAATTAATCCCTTTGATTGACTGATGTAAATTTGTTCCTCCAAGTAGCCATGCAAAAATGATGTTTTCACATTCATCTGCTCAAGCTTCATATCAAATAGAGCCACCATGGCAAGTAACACGAATGAAAGTATGTTTTACAATTGGGGAGACACCTCATAAAAGTTAAGTCCCTCTCTTTGAAAACCCTTAGCAACTAATCATGCCTTGTACCTAGCATCCTTGACCCCAAGAATCCCTTCTTTTTTTTTTTTTTTTTTTTTTTTTTTTTTGTTTTTAGCTCAAATTTTAAGACAAAATTAACATGCAAACACCTCCAAAAATTTTGCAATTTAAACTCCCCTGGTTTTATATTATTTTCCTTTTGATGTTTTTCTCCTAAAATCAAAATTCAAATAGAACAAATATTTTGTTCACCGCCGGATTCTCGTGTCTACAATAGTTTGTCTTTCTTTTAACTTTTTGCTTCATATTTTTCCACTCAGATTCAAGCAAAGCAAATATGTCACTCAACACGTGATTCTTCATACATCCAATAATGTTCCCTCTTGCTTTTATTTTCCTTATCATTTTTTCTAATAAATTCTAGATACAAATAATTAAAAATATTTCTTTCAACACGTGTTTCTCATACGTGAAATAATTTGTCTTTCTTTTGCTTTCTGTTTCATATTTTCCCCCTAAATCTCATATATATATATATATATATATATACGAGAAGTAAATATTTTACTTAGGACTTAATTATTTCTCGTGACTGCAATAATTACTTTGAATATTGCTTTATTATGATTGGGTAAGGGGTTATTTTCATGACTAATTGCCAATATTACTTGGTAGCGAAGATTTCCAATATTGATCAATGTCTCTTTCATTGTGATAGACTCAAAGAAGGAAGAAAAGGCAAGGATTGAACTTTATACAAAGGCTCCATTTTTCAAAAGAGAAACAGAAGAAAAGGGAAGAAAGAGAAAAATGGATAGACACTAATGTAAGATGCTTCATATTATTATCAAGAGTTCGAACAATGTAACACTGTCTCTTATAAGAACTTTATTTGATTTTAGAGAAAAAACATTTAGGGAATATTTTCGAAAAAATGATTATGAGAGACTTTTGTTATTTGATACATCTATTTCATTTGCATTTTCATAAGACCCAGTTACTTGGCAAATTATTCAAAATTCATATTCATTTTGTGATAGCGAAGGCAGAACATGATTTTACAAAGAAAAACATTCTTTTCATTTGCATCTCACCTTTGGTAAGGCAAAGGAACTGGAAACGGGAAAAATAAAAAGGAAACGCTAGACTTTCCAATAAATAAATAAGTTTCTTCTTTTTTTGTCTTATGAAAGGAAAATATCTACTGATTTTCTAATGTAATCTATTGACAAATAGACGAAAGTACAGATTGTTTGGAGATCCGTATAAAAGTGTGTTCGAACTAAGTTGATTGAGCATCAACAAACATCTAATTTGAACATATTTTTTCATTTGATAAGATTTGAAACTCTATTTAATTAGGAAAAATAACAGAACATGTATAAATCATATTATTCGTATTTGACTTGATCAAAATTCGTTGCATTCATATTCAAGCCAAGCTCAAATACCATATTTAACATTTGATAAAAATTCATAAAGATAATGTGTTTCGGTCGACTTGATTTTTTTATACATTGATATGATAAGTATTATTATATTTTATTACATAATTAATTACGTCCTCTCTCCTCTGATTCATATATAAATAACATTACAAGTCTATTTCGATCCAATTATACTTGCTCTCAATTTAACTAAATCCGACTTATATTAGAATTTTCCTGGGCCAATCCCCGACCCCACAGCGGGCTCACCTTGCAAATAAATACTACCCCGGATGCATTTCATTATGCACGACAAAGTCGGGGAAAAGAAAAAGAAAAAGAAAAAAGAAATATAAAAAAATTAAAAATCTTTTGAATTTCATTTTTTTTTTCCTTTCCTTTCACCGTTCAAACATCGCAACAGTGCACGCGGCAATAATAAGTGGGAGGTCGGCGGGACCACAGTTTAATTATTATAATTTATGTAATAGCCGTTGGATTCGGCCCACAAGCGACTTTTTTAAAACTATCATTAAAGTTTAATTACACACTCCATTTTTATGGCAACACAACAAATGGTGTTTGGGGGTAACGATGAACAATTAGTACTGCTACTATATTAATTTGGGATCCTAAAATAATGTCAAAAAGATGAAGCAGAGTGATCGATGTCTAAAGTTGTATCGGCATCAGTGTTGTCCCACTCCCACCTCCATCCCCAAAGGAAAATACGTGTGGGCTCCTATGAAAGGATTATGCCAATGTAACGTGAATTTTTTTATTCATGCCAATTTTACTATATACATAACGTGAATCATAGCATGATTCTTTCTTTCTTTCTTTCTTTTTAATTACGCCAATTTTACTTTTCATACAATAAGACTTGTACAAATATTTATGAAACATTATAATTCTTATCAATCAATATAAAAATATCAACGATGATGACAAAGATGTTAATGTAACTTGAATTTGATGGATTTGAATTATGATTTGATTTAATAAACCGATGATACAACTTGAAAAAGACAAAAAATGAAGTTCTGTATTGGTAATGAAAGGCATGGGTTAATAGACTCAAGATTGGAGTCGAACATTGACCTCGTTGAGGATGCTGGGGCGAAGCCCTCGATAATATGAATCAATCGAAATATTCTACAATTTTGGATCAATTTGACCTGGATAAGTTTTGGGAAAAAACAAGAGAATTCATTTATTTATTTTTTAACTTTTACACACAAAAATTATGACCTTATTAGGTTGGACCAAATGAGAAACATTAATTTGTATACTTTTTACTTCTCATAGTAAAAACTTTCTTTCTATCTTGTATTAAATTAGTATGTCTAATTTCTCCTTTTTCTCCTTTTGTGTGTGTGTGTGTGTGTGATTATGTGTCTATATGTGTTGTGTTTCATAAAAGTAGATAAGAAATGCTAGATGATGAGAAAATCTGATCCAATTTAATTATGGCGCATTAGTGAAAAATGTTCAGATTTTTGTAAATAATTTATTTGTTTCAAATTGATTATTTTTATTTTTTTAATGTCTCAAAATAAGTTTTTCTTTATGAGAATAAGAATTCTTTTTTCATAAGCAAGTACTTAATTAAATTGATACCTGTAACCATCACCTACTGCTTTTGAAGACAATTTCTTACATATATTAAAATTTTCACTTTTTCAGTTGTTGTGAAAAAGGGTATATGTGTAATATGAGAATGGACCAAGTAAAACTTTTTTTATTTATCTTTTCCTCGGTTGTATCTGAATTAAATTCAACAATTATATAAAATAGATTTTATTATAGCACCATATCATCAATTGCCCCATTATAGCTATTAAAACTCGCTTTAACTCATGCATTCCTAATTGTACACCTAACTTCTATTAGATTGTGAATAATGATATATGGTGCATAATCTTACACATTTCGCATATCTAACATATTTGTCAATTGAAATATTTGTTAATTTTGATTGATTACCTATGTTATCGAATATTAGATGGGTCCAATATAATGAAACAAATATTAATGTATTTAATTAATGTGAAATTAATATTAGCTTCATTACAAACATTCATCTATTTATTTTCTAACTATTAAAAAATGGGACGGTTAGTTTTAATTTAAGAGAACTCCAAAACTCAACAAAAATACATTTAACAAAGCAAGAAAGATATTTTTTCTTGATATAGTTTTTGAGATTATCATACTTTTCTTCTGATAACAATTAGCGTGAATCAATGACTCTGTTTGAAGAAATATATTTTAGTCCATGATTATCAATTAGTTTTTTATTTTATATCAAAATAATCAGTAGTCACTTTTAGTTATAGTTCTTTTGTTATAACTAAACATTAATGAAATAACAATTTTTGATTCTTTATATTTAGATACGAATTTTTAAGACTTGCACATTTATTTTCCAACCCTTCTCCCAAAAATATAAATAAAATAAAGTTACTAGATAACCTAAACTCGCCTTTAAAAAAACATAGCAGCCGAAGTATATAGTTGTGTGTTGAAAATCTTTTGTCTAAGAGGGGCAGTTCTGTTACAAATTACTCTGGGAAGAAAAGGGTCTTTAACTTGAGGTTGATTTTGGCCAAATGAGTTTTTGGGTTCTTAAATTAAAATAAGAAAAAAAAATTCAAATATAGGTTAAAATTATTATATTTCAACTTTTAAGTGCCTATTTTCTCCTGCCAAAGTCTACGGTATGTATTTGCAACATTGGTAATAAATTTCTACCTAAAAGAAGTCATCTTTTTGTATATAAAATAAAGAAATGATCAAACAACACAACAAATGAAATCTTAAGTCCACCTCCCTTCTTTCTTCTTCTTCTTTTTTTATTTGTTGGGGGAGGGGGATTCCGTGGGTGGGGGGCAAGAGACAAAATAAGAAACCGTTGCAGTCATCCTTGTGTTCTCTTTTCACCTGCACTTTTGAATTGTGGGATTCTTCTTTTTAAAGCCTTTTCTCAACAGCTCCACCTCAAAAATTTCAGAATCTTGTTTCTTTTTTCCCCAGTTCACATATCTCCTTATCTGTTTTGGGTGCTTGTCTTTATTTTCTTGGCATGAGACTTCGTGAATTTTGGGATTTATGAGTGGAATTGCCAGGAATTGCCAGCCCTTCTCTTTGGTTTTTGGTTTTGAGAAAAGTAGCGTGCGTTTCTTTCTTGGGTTATCTTGATTCTTCGCAATGGAGGAAAAATTCTTTGAACTATACGCTCAAAGGGATGGGTCTTTGAACTGATTCAGACTTTTTCTGCAGTGAATTAGGTTAGTACCATTTCTTGTTTTGTGGGCATTTTGTGGTAATTATTTCTCATTTTCCTTTTCTCTATATAAGCATTATTCGGTTCACTTGGGACTGTACCGTTTTTCTTGAATATGGAGTTGAGTTTGATCAAAGAGAAAATAAACGAGATTTGGGATAAAGGGGATAAATAAAAGACACTTTCATGTTTCAAATCTTTTTCTTTACACCAACAGACTTACAAAATCTTCTCAATCTGATTAAAAAGGAAAAAAAAAAGAAGAAAAAGAAATTATTTGGTTACAGTGTAGGCAAAGTTGGTTGTTGAGATTGATTCGATATGGGTTTTCCACATACAATTTTAGATGTTCGTATGTCCGAATCCATTATGTGATGGCTGATTATAGCATGGTGATGTCCGAAGCCGACATTTCTGCTCTAAAGGACACACTCTGTGCTCAGCAGCAGCTTCTTCAGAAACTTTACATTGAGTTAGATGCAGAAAGAGAAGCATCCGCCACTGCAGCTAGCGAGGCTTTATCAGTGATTTTGCGCCTGCAAGGAGAAAAGGCTGCAGTAAAAATGGAAGCCGAGCAGTATAAGAGATTGTCCGAGGAGAAGATCTGTCATGCTGAGGAATCTTTAGCAATAATTGAGGATATTATCGACCAGAAAGAAATGGAAGTGGCTGCTTTAAATTACCAAGTCCAAGCTTATAGGTTTAAGTTGTTAAGCATGGGGTGTGCTGATCCTGGTCTTGGGGAGATAAAATTTCCTGAAAATCTTTTGCAAAGAAGTGAAACTTTAGCTGGGGAAAATAGTCTGCAGAGCATAGGAAGGAGGAATTCCGCTCCTGTTCCTCTCAAATGCAAGAAGGCAATTAATGAAAGAGAAAGTTGTACTATCGTAGAAACGGACTTGATCTCTAAGGTTGTGGAGGAGCAGACAGGCCAAGAATTGTATGACCAGGCCATAGATTCAGGCAAGAAAATCGATAACTCAAGAGCTGTTGGCATCAATTCTTACTGGGATCAGATCAGGAAATTAGATGTGCGAGTCAAAGAGATAGCAGGAGTTAATTACACGAATTCTAGGAGTGAGACTCGGTCTCCTTCATCACTTTCTTCTCAGACTAGTGCAGGCAATTCATTTGATTTATCTAACTCTGCTAATCCACGGAACCAAACAAGATCGCCCTCACCACAGCCAACCATTAGCAATCCATACGACCCGAACAAAGTAGAGAATTTCTTAAAAGATGGTGTAGCTGTTCACTATCCTTGTCCTCCGAGTGTCCATGATGTCTTTGAAGTTCCACAAGCTGATCAAAATTTCAATTCTTGCAAATCATTGGCAGAAAAAGAAAACAAGACAGCTTGCCCAGCTATTGGGAGCCTTGAAGAAGAATGTGCTGTTCAGACAGAAGCTGCTAAACTGTATGCTAAAGATGAACCTGACTGGCTGAAGAAAGTGTTGCAATCCAGTCATAGTCATATTGCTGCTACTGACTGCCATTTGGCTGTTGTCCAGCCCAGTACAAGTGTTTCTGTATCACAACCTAGATACTGGACGTCGGAGATTATAGAAGTAGAGAGGCCAGGAGGATCTACAAACAGAGAAGAAGAATTGAAATTGTTGAATGAGATCAAAGAGCAACTGAATTCATTACATGATGAGATTAGGAGTTCGGAAGTAAAGAAATCCGCAAAAAGAGATGAGCCATCCTTGTGTGCTCTCTCAGAGGTATTCAATCATAGCATCTTGTTCCCTCTAACTGCCTTTTTCAAATGTTTTCTGATGTATTGACATTGATACAGGCAATGCTTTACTTTTGGCTTTGATAAAACAGAAATGTTTTTTGAAATCTGACAGCCACCAAGAGACATGATATCGTCTCCCGTACATTTTGTGTATATTCTGCCTCACCAATGCCTGATTGTGTAAGAGATACTGCGTGATCTTTTGATTGTCATTGACAAAGTCGATTGTGAATTTCGTTTTTAATACTGAGGATTATAATCTCAGCTCTTTATTGTTCTTTATGCAAAATGAATAGCCTGGATAGTCTTAACCTTTCTTCACCCAAAAAGAAGAGAACTTTCACATTTTCAGATGTATGATCAATACTTTGTATGAACAATGTCCGGATTTGAGATTTAATTTCCACATGAAAGCTTCTTCTATGGTTTG
>JACGDI010005861.1:203862-234134 GCA_014898725.1 Jacaranda copaia
CGTTTTTTGCTACTTGGTCTATTTCTTGTACAGATGTAAGTTGAACTGCTTCATCCTTAGCCTATATTGCTGTCAGTTGTCAAGTTACAACACAACCTTAATCCAATATTTTTATCTTGTTTTTATTGATGCTGAATGTCGATCAACACTTATCATGCTAAAAGAATGTTAAAGGCTCAGCACAGTTTTCCTTTCCTAATATTTCAGATATACTTATAGTCATACTATGTGTTTTTCATCAGGAATAGATAAATAGAAACGCATGAATCTGTTTTATAAGCAGCAATCATGTTTCTGTTTTATCTTGGAAACATCTTGAAAGGTAGAGTCATACAGGAAATTTTTATTATTGGCACAAAGTGAGGAAAGGAACCACTACTTATAGAAAGTTATTCAAAGGAAATGTTTGTCAAGATTCCGATTTTGTTATGTTACATTTATTGCATATCTTTTATAATCTCTATAAGTTTATTAAATATATATGATATATTATAATTTCTCATTTTACATATTTCAAAAGGCAAGCGCCTCTCAACTTGAGCACTAAAAGTTGTGTCACCCTCACATAGCCTTTTGCATATAAGCTCCTACGTTCATTCAGTATATGTTTGAGAGGAGATATAAGTAGACTAGAAACTACATCAGCACTATTCTTTTTTTCCTTTCTTTTTGAAGGGGATATGTCCGAAATAATCTTCTGTAATTCAATAATTGATTGCATAACAATAATTTTATATTAATAAAGAAATAGTAAGGTCGAGGCCCCAAAATTTTGTTTGTCCCAAGGCTTAGCAATAAGTTGGCGACAAGAACCAAATAAAGTTACAAGCATCCTTGGAATGAAAAAAGATTTGGAGAAAAAAACTATGAACCACTGAGCAGTTCCAGTTGAAGTTTTGGCATGGAGTTTCCTGATAGAAAGGAGTTGATTAGTGTTATTGCTTTGGTTTGTGCAAGGGAACTTCGTGGCCTGCTCCTCTTATGGTCACAAAAGTCTGCGCTTCATATTCTTGCGTCCATCCTCCTACCTGTTAATTGTTCAGAGTTCAGACAAACAAATACTAAGCCACGTTTATGACAAAAGTACATTGTCTTATTATGAATGGTTTCTATACAGACAGAGACATAAATGGTTAGAACCAGACCTGGCCATCATTGTACCAAGCACGCCATGGACTAACTGTTGAGAGTATTAGAGCATCTATACTGTAACGGGTAGATGTAACTGGTATCACAGCATCTGTATTGCCACTGTAAGAAATTGTAGTATCAAAATGATTTTCAGGCTTGAGGGAGGAGGGAAAGCTAAAGAACTCCTGGCACACATGTAAGCATAAACCAGCTAGCAGACATTAAGCCAGATCCTCAGCTCCTAGTTGCACTGCCCACAAAACAACTTGTAAATAATTACAAAACTGCCAAAGCCCGTGAAAGCGCCACTTTTGACTTTTATAAAGCCAAGTAGAAGCAAAAGCAAGCGGTGCAAACACTATCCACCTCCTCTTTTAAAGCTAAAAGTTAAAAAGTTTATTTTCACAAGTCGTTGCAAAGGCCGCCGAGATTACCAAACAAACTTGATTATGCGATTCATGCCTATTGCCCAGACATGATTACATAAGTAACTTATTTAGATGGGAATAAGGTAAAACCTGAAGATCCATATACGAAGTCCTGAATGTAAAAGCTCATGGTAGACATTCAGAACTGACGTAGGAGAATGCTTCCAATTTTCATTGACCATGTCACTGCAATTAGAATGTAGATCTCTATGTAATTAATCAAACAAGAAAATCTAGTAAATCCATGTGTTTGCATATTGCATATGTAGAAAAGAACGAAAAAGAGGTGATAAGAAGTTCTGCAACAAAACTTTTCGCCTAAATTGATCAAAAAGAGTTCTGCATGGTAATTCTAATGAATTGATAATATTACATATTCTCATACCATTCAAGGAAATGAACTTTCAAAATGATACAATAGAGGTATAGATGTCCCAGGTTCTCTTTTATATTTACCCCTGCATAGTTCTTGTTTTATTACATATTGTTAGAAATCTCAACAATATGAGATTTATGTTCCGTTTCAATCAAAGAACCTATTGTGAAAAAGAGAAGGAAAAGACAAAAGTAAAGCACAAAATTACAAACTTACAACTCTGTTTTATCCCAAAATGCAGCATAGGTTTCTTTACAAATTGTTTGAACTATAGTAGTCATCAGAAAGATTAGAAAACATCATCAATCTTAAACAGAACGAATTTCGAGATCCATTTAATTATTTATCTACTTAAATCTCCTAATTCTATTATTCTATTCGTTATAGATATTCTTAAGTTTGGTTTCTAATTCTCATTCTAGTATATAGTTTGTGATGAAAGTACGAACAGTAAACACAATTGGTGATAGGATAATCAGCCAAAAACCATAAAAGAAAATTGAACAATTGAGATTTATTAGGTTTACTTTGCTCTTATTCAAGATAAGACTAGTACCTGCAAGTTTCCCACTTCAATGGGGAACTTCTTCTCTGAACATGAACAGCATTTTGAACCTCAGGAAGATTTAAGTAGACAGTTGAGTGCTGCTCTGTGCAGGGATCATATGCTCTTCTGAGAAGACCAACCTTCTATCATAGGAAACACATTCTATTAGTAATCCAAATAAGCATATAGTGAGTTAGCAATCAATGCAGCCTTCTTCAGATAAAGATTCCAATATTGCAGTGAAAAATTTTAATTGGGTACCATCATAATGGTCTGGAGAATTCATTATGGTGGAAGGCCATATATTTTACCCAGTTAATGTTTCAAGAAATATAAAGAAAAATGTTCAACGATGTTTAACACTTACCACTTTTCTTCTCCATAGATGGTTTAATCTACTGAAATTAGCTGTTCAGGGACGAGTGAAGATGCTGTACATGTCAATGTCTCCAATTTCTTCATCAGCAATGTAAAGAACTTTCTCACATTGTTCTGAAACGTGTATGAATGACTGGAAGTCACAGAAGATATTCAACTGCTTGAAGGTCTGATCAGAAATCATCCCAACTGACCACATGAATTGGAACACTCCCAAGTGATCATGAAAATCATCAGTTAGAGCATTTCCGACCTGCTTACAGGGGTATGTTGCCTGGTTAATTATGTCCATGCAGGCATATAATACTCATATCTTAAACACCAAACGGATAAAGCCCATACCATGAAACCCTTAAGATTGATAATTTCTTCTCCATTTTTGCTGTTGTGCCTCACAATAGCTTGGCTTAATTGAGGAACATGGTGTCCCGTACAAGAGTTAAAAGCAAAAATTTGAAACCATAGCAGCAGAATAGCAACAATAATATGAAATAGTAAGGTGCACTACAGTCAAACCTCTCTCAGTTATATATAAATGTTATTTTCTGAAGAATGTTCCGATAAACACTAGACTGGACCAGTGGATGACCAATCCACCAGGAAACGAGTTGATCAGTCCATGTTCAAGTCCAGCGTCAATCCAGGAAATTGAAAACTGATCAAATTTGGCAGTGAACTACAGAACCAGAAATTTTAGTTTTCATAGTTTACATAGTGAAATAACGTTATCCCATATTCGACAGCTGCCTCACACATTCCTATTGGATTTCAGATTCTTTTTAATGCCCCTTCTTTTATATCATCTTGATAGTCACACCTTTATATCTTTAATCAGCTTCAAGTGTGGGGATGGAGGATCAAGGACAAATCTAGTGGGAATGTAAATTCTATTTTGCAAACAAATCTAATCTGGTCATAAATAATCCCTAATGACACTGAAATTTTACAGTAGCTTGCTCATGATGTTAAAATAAGATCATAGAAGAGCATGATTAATTTATGCTGACAACAAAAGAACCTCTGCTGGCTTCATCTATCCATTGTGAGCAAAACATCTCAAGGAAATATCAATGCCAGTAGATTATTCCAGTTCTTATGGTTTTAGGTTACTAGCTTCAATAAGCTCGCCAAGTTGGCTGTAAGAAATAGCATTAAGGTAATCTGAGAAGGTGTAAAATGACACACCAACCAGCATAGCTTTCTCCTGAAATGTAGAAATCTCTGCCTCTGTACTGCAGAAAACGTTCAAACCATTTCAGCAAAAATTCTAGGTTGTCAGCAGCTGCAATCACAGAAATTAAAATTATGATGCTGTATGCATCAACAAAATGTAGACTCCGGAAGATGGAAAATAAAGAGGGGTTATCAAGCAGAAAACAGTACCACTCCTTTTATCACCATTGCTCAATAAGTCAGAAGATGTGTTTGAGTATGAAAAACCAACTTCAACTGGAGAATCCAGAAACAATATATTTGCAGCTGCAAAATGAAAAAGCTTAGGCAATACTCATGAAAGTGCATATAAAGCAGTCATCAGATTTTTGATATTTTGGAAGGTCTTTTAACTTACAAAACTTCAAAAAGAAAGTATCACTCCCAGGAGTAGCAGATCCACAAAAAACCACACTTGGAATATGATTAGAAGAATGGGAAGAGGCCTAAAGTAAAAAAAGGAATAAAAAGAAAGAACACTGGAATAAATGGAACAGAGACAGATTTCAAGGATGCAGTTTCATGCCTTAAAATATTAGAACTTCCAGACAGGATAATGAAAGGTATATAACTAGGAACTGAGAACATAAGGTTTGGTGATTCCAGAGAAGGAAGAAATGACCAGGCTCTTGACGAATATACATTTTTATATAACCAGGATAGTTGATTTTTCTGTAGAAATGTACCACTCAAAGAAATATTGGATGTATAATAGATTAACAACTGTTATGTGTACCAAAAAGTCAAACAATAGCCAATTCTGGGATTATCTCAAAGTTATGGGATGAGAAGTTGCAAAGTCCTCAAAAAGAAGTGGAATCAATGGACAGCTATACTACCAAAGTTGCCGCTGAATCATTGGCAACTAACAAAAAAGGGAAATAGCTATTTGGTTTATCTTTTTTGTTTTTTATGAGGTTTGGGGTGGGAGTTGGGGTTATTCATTGCGTTCTCAGACCTCAGAGCTCAAGTTAAGCGCATATTTAATTTTTCAAGCTAACAGAACCACATATTATACCTTTATTCCAAGAGTAAGGATTCAATTAAAGGGTTTTCCCATCTTTCTCAACATGGAAAGGTCCAATTTCCTCAGCAAGTCCATAGGCAATAGATGAACATCCGGGCCCTGATTATTAGAAACAACTTTTAAGTTTCAAAACTCGCAATAAGTTAAATTGCTAGAGACTCAAATGAGAACATAAAGATGACATTTACAATATTATATCTTATCAATTAGATTTAACAGCCAACAAAAAGCGCAAATCCAACACAGAGTTTCATCACCCAACTTGGCATTTTTAGGCACTATATATGGTTGAGATAGAGACACACATTTCCATGATGCTAATGCAATACCAAAATATCATAATATCACCAATTTTTTGCATTCATTTCTAAAGCGATATTAATAAAAAATTAAAAGAAAACCCAATATCTCCTCTTCGACAAACTTATGTGAAAATAAATATGGGTTTGTTTAAAATGCTAATGCATTAAATAACAATGAAAAACACACATGCATACAGAGACACGCACTGGAGAGGAAAATATATATTAACCTCCATTGAGCCAAAGAACAAGAGGTTTGGAAGAAGGGTCCTCATCAGCCTCAAAGAACCAATAAAATAGTGCTCTCCCATATTCTTCGTTGACGGTCACATACCCAGCATATTGTACAAAGCTCACATTAAAATTCAGGCCCGGAAGCTTCAGAATTCTGTCCAACTGCTGCTGATTAGTTGGGTTGGACGAAAAGCTTGTGCTGCAACTGATGAAATGCAGCTTGGCAATGCAAGGAATGAGAAAAATATTGAGAACCCAATTGAAAGTTGACATCTTTCTAGGGTTCTTTGGATTGGCTTGAAAAGGAAAGTTTGGTCGAAACCCCAAGAAAGTGGAGAAGAAAATGGAGAACGTAGGTCAGCTATGCATCATTCCTTCATGTTTATAGTTTTGTTTGTTAGAATTGCGCCCATGTGTCTTAATCAAGAAATATCATAAAAATGAAAACATTTCATATTTATGGAATTGCAGTAACAGTGTTGATATTCGAAATATTTTTATTCTATTTTATAGAAGGGAAAAAAACATCTTTTCTATAGTTTTGTTTTATTCAAAAATTGAAGTATTTCTTTTTATTTTTCATGCTCTCCCGTTAATTTTAATATTTTTTGTTTTTTATTTTTTAAAGAGGACGAATTTTATCTATTCAATTAACATTTTTTAGTTTGAGATTTCAGATTTTTTCCAAGAAACACCGTTTACAGACCTTTTTTTTTTTTATAAAATAAATTTTTATGGTGATAAATATTACTTTTAAATATGATACAGATGATAGTGATATTTGCCTTGTAGGTAGGGCTGTCAATGTATTGGATTTTAATCCGATTCCGATCTAAATTCAATTTGAATTTTAGAATTTTTATTTGATGGATTAAATTCGATTATAAATATTCAAAATTTGAAATAAATAGATCGGGTGTGAAATTAAGCAATCCGATCTTTTAAAGATCCGAATTTGGACTTTAATATTTTTTATTAGATTAATACTTTCATATGTAATATTAATAAAGATATTGAAATAAAATTTATATTATATTGACCTAATATCTATATTACCGTCTATATTGTACTATTAATATAGAGATTTTAACCTAAAAAATAAGAGTGATATTAATAAAATATTAAATATAATAATATATAATAATTCATCTATGCATTAATATAATGTGAAATAGGAATTTAATAAATATATAATAAAAAATTATTGATAATTCAAATATAATGTATATTTACTTTATAAATACAATATCTTTATAAAATTAAAAAAGGGAAAAAAAGAAAAAAGAAAAAAATAAATCGGATCAGATTTTTTAATCGATTTTGGATATCCATTTGATTTAAATATGGTACTGACTAATAAAAATCCTATAGGATTTCGGGTCGAATTTATATATGAATTTTGATAACCGAATTTGGATTCGAATTTGAATATGACAGATTTTTAGATCCGATTCATTGACAGTTCTACTCATTAGATTTGAGTTGAATACAGGCTCAAGTGGCCTTGAATATGAGTTGAGTCGGAAGAGGCTCTTAAACCTACACTTTAACATAGGAAGGAAGACCTTTGACACGGGAGCCTGTTCCAGTCCAAGGGAATCCTACAGAGGAAGGACTCAATGAGTCCAAGCAAGTGTAGAGTTAGAGAGTCCAAGCCCGGTAATGCTTACTAGAGAATGGTGGACGTAGACATGTTTGAAATCTTTCAATAATTGTAATTGATATCAGGTAGGGGCAAGGGACGATAAAAGGACGCATCCAACATATTCTTTCTCTTTTCTATATAATTGTCTTCAATTGATTCTGATTCAAGTAATTCTAATCCTTGTTTCACATGCGTTTTAAGAGAAATTATTGGAGCCCCCGAGGAAGGTGGGTGACTCCTTAAGGGTCACTTATTTTTTTCCTTTTAATAAAGCTGCCAATGTTGTGGCAGGACCCTCGCCTTCGCCTATTTATTAAAATCTCATAACCAATACTACAAAAGGGTTTAAATAAAACAAGTCAAAAGAAAAACTCAAACCAATGTTGTGGCAGCATCATTTATTTACTCTAAGAAACCCTAAAATTCTCCGATCCCTTGTAGTTGTTGAGGCTCCAAAACTTCATACTGTAAGGAATCACAATCACAGGCCCGATTTGCCAAAAAATCTACGACTTGATTGCCTTCTCTAATGATGTGCGAAATATATACATTCATAGACGATATAAGTCTTCTAATATTGGCAAGAATATATGTGACGAATCTGCCAGGATCCATTCGCATTCGATCTAACATTACGGATTACTGTTGTTGCCCTCATTTCAACCAGCACCAACACATGATAAAAACCTTTCTTTGTGCACATTTCCAGCCCTCGTACCACATCCACCAATTAGGCGTCGCTTAGTTCTTCTCATCAATTTATTGTATCTCATATGTAATAAGATATTAATTAATATTAACACATTTGAAGTAGTTGTAGTGACGGCAAAAATGACCTCGCATGAAAATCGAGTGGGAATTAATACTAAGCCAATTAAGGTAGGAAGGAAAATGCTTTCCTCAAGCCGTCAACAACTCTCAATCGAACCTAAAAATACATAGTTGTTAGGGGCAACGAAAACTCCTCAACGTGCAAATTAACAAAATAAGTATAAAAGAATTTGTTGAGAATTCAAAAACATAACAAAAATTACAAAAAGTGTTATTTTACCTTAAGGGGGTAAATCCAAGCTATTTATAAGCGAGGAAAGTTAAGGTTGCAAGGTCTATTCGATCTAGAACTTAAATAAGATGCTAATTTAAGTAGGTCTGTCAACGGGTCGAATTTGCATTGAATTAATCATTTCTGAATCTGAATCTGATAATCAAAATTTATATTCAAATCCAACCCAAGATTCTATAGAGTTTTTGTTAGTCAGTACCATATACGAATCTGATGGATATTTGAAATTTGATAAAAAAAATTTGATCTGAGTTTAACATTTTTTTCCTTCTATTTTTTTTTTCCTTTTTCCTCTTTTGGATTGTATAAAAATATTGTATTTGTAAAGTAAATTATGTCATATTTGAATTTTTAACAAATTTTTTATTATATATTAATCCAAAAGTTAAATATTTAGATACTAAACCCTTATTTCACATTATATTAATGGCATAAGTGAACTATTATATCTTAATATATTTGATATTTTATCAGTATCCTTCTTATTTTTGAGGCTAAAAACTTAATATTAATAGCTTAATATAGACATTTAAATAGATATTATGTCAATATAATATATAGATTTTATTTTAAAATTTTTATTAATACTATATGTTAAGTCCCCATTCGTATTAATTTTAATATCATATCTAGGACTTAACATATAATTTTCTTGTTTAAAAAATAACAATTCCCTTACTTATTAATGAAAATTTGCAATCGCAGAAACACATGTGAAGAAATTACAAAACAGGACAAATTGACACAAGTTGGTGAGAATGCTAGTAGGATGACATCTCATAATCTAATCAAGGATGAGTAGAAGAATCTTTTTATTTATTTGAATCCTATTCTAATTAAAAGGCTCTTGTAATCAGTTATAAATAGGCCTTTTAGACAATCAGTCTTGGGGGATCAGACCAAATTTGAATTTTTTTTTTTTTTTGAAGATTAGAAGTATCGCGGGAATTCAAGATTCCAAAAAGGACAAAGTGGAGATCATATTCGTCTAGGAATAGAGTTTTTTCTTCCCCCTTTGATTCTCTTTTTAATTTTGGATTTGATACGATGTTTCATTTTATTCATATTTTGTTCGACAATTCAATCATAAATTAATTCGTTACTCTCGGATTATAATGGATTATTTTGAATAAATTGATGCATGATTGTCTTCCATGAAATTAATAGCACTTAAGGTTGTTTCTTTTATTGTGTACTTTTTCTATTTAATTGTATGATCAACAATCAAGTGCATCTTTAAATCCTAGAGCGGTCTTGAAAAAGAAAATCTAGGGATTGATTGACAATAAAAAACCTTAGGATTAATTTTTCAAATTGATGAATTAATTAATTTGTGAGTAGGATAAGAATATATCTGCTTGCCCTAGGGAGTTATTTGAGTGGTATAACATTTTTCATAATTTAGCTAATTTACATAGAAATATAGTGAATTAAATAAATTAAGAATTTAATTACGGGTAATTTAGAAGAACCCCGTAATTACATAAGACTCAAGAGTAATAACATGTTATTAATAACCTGTCATAATTCAAGGTTTCTATATCCTAGAAGAAATCTTAGTCAATATACATTTTCTTATTTTCATTAGTTTAGTTTTAGTTTCTACATAATTGATTTTTGTTTGAATAAAACAAGTGTGTGATAAATTAGTAATTAATAATAAATAATTTAGTTCCCTGAAAAATCACACTTTAAGTCCCATCATTTAATTGTGTGTACACTGTTGGTGCCAAACTTTTGTCACTCAACACATTTAGTCCAAATTTCTTAATTTGTTGACACATTTAGTCCTCTGCCCTCAATTTCCATTAAATGTTGACAGAAAGTGTTAAACTAGAAAGAAAAAAAAATTACTCACAGGCCTTTAAAGTTTGATCCACTTACAAAAAAAACCCAAATATACTTAAAAATATAAAATATTCATTAACATTCATCAAAAATATTAAAAAATAAATAAAAAAGGTAAAAAAATAAATTACACAAACCCTCATAAGGTTTGGTTGTTATAATTATTTTTTAGACAAAAATGCCATGGACCTATTGGTAATATTTCCCATATCATGGAGTATAATTTTAACATTGTTTAAATTACTCATAAAGATATAAATATATTTTATTATGAATAAAATTTCTTAAATATTGAATAATCATTAAATTCAAGTTTAATTAAAACTAAAATTTAATTCATAAACATATCTAAAGTAATTTAAATCAAATTCAATTGAACGTATTTATTAATTAAATAATAAAATAAGTAAAAAATTAGCAAATTTAAAATTAAAATTAAATCCATCTCTTAAATAATATAATTTTATAATTTTAAATTACATACTTAATAATATCAAAATAATAAATGTATGTGAAATAATTTAGTTAGATTAAATTGAATTTATTTATTGATTAAGAAACAAAATAAGTAAAATTAAGTTTATTTATTAACTAAAATAATATTAATAAATATAATTTAAGTTTATTTATTAATTAAAACAAAAAATTAAAAAATAAATATAAATCTTAAACTATCATATTAACAATATAATATAATTTCAAATAAGTATTTTTATAATTATAATCATTTTTATATAAATTTAAATTATTTTGAACAATGTAATTTAATAATTTAAATTAAAAAAAATAAATAAAAATTAACTATTTTTAATAATATTAAATTAGTACTTAATATGTAGAAATACAAATCATATTCAAAATAATTTGATTAAAATTTTAAATTAGTTAAAAAATGAATAAGTAAAAAAAAATAAAAAAAAGGAAAATAAAACTTATCTTCCTCCCAACCCCTGCTTCCCTCAGCCTGTTACCTCCCCACCCCCGCTAGCCCATGGGGGTTGGCTGTGGCCAGATTTGGAGCTTGGCCATGGCACGCCGTTGGCCTTGCGGCAGCAGTTCATGGCCGACCGTTGACCAACTGTCGGACTTCGATTGTTGTGGAGGTGGGGGCGGTCGGGGGGAGGGTGAGAGGTAGAGTGTTATATATATATATATGTATTTATATATAATATACGTGTGTGTATATATTCACACATATATAAATATGTTATATTTTGAATACATTTTTTATAGAGATTTTGCGCAATTTATTTTTTTTAGCTTTTTTATTTTTTTAGTTTTTTTAATAAATTTTAATGAATATTTTATATTTTTAAGTATTTGTTTTTCGGTAAGTGGAACAAACTTTAAGGGCCTACGAGTAATTAAATTTTTTCCATTTTAACAATTTCTATCAACATTTAACGAAAATTGAGGGCAGAGAACTAAATGTGTTAAAAAATTTAGAAATTTAAATGAAATGTGTTGAGTGACAAAATTTTGGTACCAATAGTGTACACACAATTAAATGGTAGGACTTAAAGTGTAATTTTCCCTTTAGTTCCTTGGAAGATCAACATTATTCTCATCACTTTATTACTTGTTGTAACACGTGCACTTGCATAATTATTTGCATTATTTATTTTGCACAACCAACAACATTTTGGCACCATTGCTAAGGAACTAAAATTATTTTGTTTATGCTATAGGTTTTAATTCAGATTTTTTTTGTTTTGTTTTATTTTATTTTTTATTTTTATTTCAAGAATCTTGCAATTATATGCAGGATGATCAAGAGCTGGGATTAGTGCCTTTGATCTAGAAATTGAGAGAACTTTTTAGAGATGCAAACGAGTACTACAACAAGCAAACAAGGATATTATTGAAATGATAGAAGAAGATGGATATCTGGGTGATTATGTTATCCCACAATTTCAAGGCTTTAGACAAGAATTGCTTGCTCGGGCTAATAATTTTGGGATCAAGCGCGTTATCATTCAAATGATACAAAATTTAGTACAATTTGCGTGTTCTCCAATAGAAGATCCAAATGTCATTTGGCTAGCTTTTTGAAAATTTGTGACACCTTCAAATATAATAGAGTTTCTGATGATGCAATTTGATTGAGGTTGTTCTCATTCTCCCTAAGGGATAAAGCAAAGAGTTGGTTGGCATCCTTACCATCGGGGTACATTACCACTTGGGAGGATTTAGCACATAGATTCTTGGCTAATTTTTTTCTACCATCATGAATAGTCAAGTTGAGGAATGAAATTACTTCCTTTGTCCAATTTGATCAGGAAACACTTTATGAGGCATGGGAACGATATAAGGAGATGCTCAGAAAATGACCTGATAATGGTTGATGCAGTTGCATGAGGTATACTTATGCGGAAGAAGATTGAGGATATATTTGAGTTATTTGAAGAGATGGTGGCAAACAATTATCAGTGGCCAACTGAGAGATTAACTCAACCAAAGAAAGTTGTAGGAATTTATGAGGTAAATGCTATTGCATCTCTGACTGCATAGTTAGAAGCTTTAACAAAGAAGATGGACACGCTTGCAAGTAATGTAAACTAGCCAGTGCAGCAAGTTCAAGTAGTAGAGCACTAATTTATTACTTGTGATATTTGTAGGGATGCACATTCAAGTGATCAGTGTCAGCATACTTTGGAATCAGTGCAATTTATTGGGAGCTTCAAGAGGAATCAAAATAATTTGTGCTCAAATACTTATAATCCTACATAGGGACAACATCCTAACTTTTCAAAGAGTAACAACCAAGGACAAACATCAACTCCTAAGCCACTAACTCAAGAAAAGAAGTCATCATTAGAAGAGATGTTTATGCAATTCATGGCAAAAACTGAGGCAGCAATTCAGAGTTAATTAGCTTCAATCAGAATATTAGAAACACAAATAGGCTAGCTATCCATTACATTGAGTATGAGACAACAAGGAACTTTGCCAAGTGATACTGAGATAAATCCTAAATGAAAAGGCAAGGAACATTGTAGCATTGTTTCTTTGAGGAATGGTAGAAAGTTGCAAGAATTTTAGAATGTCTCTCATCTTTAGAGGAATTGGAAGAAGAATCACTAGTTGTGAAGAGAAATAATGAGAAGTAGAAAACTGAAGAAGTTAATCCTATCAAACTATCTCCACCCTTTCCTCAGAAGCTTAAGATGTAAAAGTTAGACAAGCAATTTCAATAATTTTTGGAGGTTTTCAAGAAACTCCACATAAATATTCCATTTACTGAAACCTTAGAACAAATGCCTAGTTATGTAAAATTCATGAAAGCAATTTTATCTAAGAAAAGACGTCTGAGTGAATTTGAAACACTAGCTCTCATAGAGGAATGTAATGTAAGCATCCAAAAGAAGTTATCTCCAAAGCTCATAGATCTTGGGAGTTTCACCATACCATTCAAGATTGGTTACAAATTTTTTGGAAGGGCACTTTGCAATTTAAGAGTAAGCATAAATTTAACACGACATTCCATCTACTAGTGGCTTTGATTAGGAGAGATCAAGCCAACTAGTGTAACCTTGCAACTTGTGGATAGAACATTCAAGGATCCTAAGGGAATAATTGAAGATATATTGGTAATAGTTAATAAATTTATTTACCTTGTAGATTTTGTTATGTTAGACATGGAGGAAGATATTGAAGTGCCAATCATCCTTGGGAGACCATTCTTGGCCACGAGTAGGACTATCATAGATGTGCAAACATATGAATTAACCATGAGGGTCCAAGATGAAAAGGTAACTTTTAATGTGTCTAAAGCATTTGATTTTCCTAAGGACATTGACAAGTGTTTTGCAGTTAGTGTGGCAAATAAAAATCAAATCATATAAAGGAGAGGCGAAATATGACAGTGATTGAAAAATTTGGAAAGACCAATTAGAGCTAGGTAAACAGGTACTATCGTACAACTCCCATTTTAAGTGGTTATCAAGAAAGCTAAGATCACAATGGCTGGGGCCATTTCATATTATTAAAATCCTTCCATATGGAATGATGGAGGTGGAAGAAATTGGCTCAAGAAGGCAGTTTAAGGTGAATAGAAAAAGAATTAAATACTATTGGGAAAGTGGTTTGGTCATCAACAATCCACAATCACTTTAACCAACATTAAGTGAAGCCTTAAAAGTCAAACTGAAGACTATAAATCAAGCGCTTATTGGGAGGCAACCCAAGTTCTTTTTGTTTTGTATATTTTTTGCATTTTATTGGTTTAATTGGTTTATTTTATTTTATGTGTTTGTTTTATAGGTAGTAATAATTAAAAAAAGAAAAGAAAAGAAAAAAAACTTTGCACATCATGGCACACAAAACTCGCACCCCAGTGCACAGCATGAAATTTCATGCCTGAATACAGTGGCTAGTGTACTAGGGTGCAAGAAATTTGTGCACTGATGCAACTTAAAAAGAAATTATTAAAGTAGGTAGTGGCCCTCATGTGGGGTGTGGGTCACATGTGCCTAATGCGTGAGGCGTCTTTTTTGACACCTTGGCAGAATTGCATGCATTGAGGTGCAAGTAATTTGCGGCTAGCACACCATCATTTAAGAAAGAAAAAAAAAAGGAAAAATTGATTGCAAAAAGAGAAAAAAACAAAAACAAGGCAACTCAATCAGCCACACCTAAAACCTCTCTCTCTCTCTCTCTCTCAATTTATTTTTTTTTCCCATTTTTTCTCTTTTCTTTTTCTCTACTCTTTTGATTCATTTTTTTCTCAAACAAATCCATCTACACCACTATCTTCATTACTTTATTTTTAGAATAATTTAGATATATTAGATTGATTTAAATTTCTAAGTATTTATTATTTTGAAAGGCCTATTTTATTGATTTGAGAGTTTAGAATTATTTAGATCAATTGTATAATAATTTAAATTTAGTGGCTGTTTATATGAGGTTATTTGATAAATAATTGATTAATTATTGAGGTGAAGTGATGGATATTTAGATGCCAATTGAGTTAAATTTTTTAATATTGATTTATTGATTGAAATTTTTTGATTTTCTTTAGGTATTATTGAGAGTAATTTTATTTGGAGTTAATTTCCGCTATCATCACATCATTACATTTCTGTTGCAATTCCACACCTGGAGTTCGAAAAGGATGATGACATCGTCAATTGATCATGGTGTATTTTCTTCCTTTTCTTTTTCTTTTTCTTTTATTTTTATCATTTTTCATATTAATGTGTCTTATTTTCTTGCTTTCTCTGTCATGATAGTATTAATACTTTGAGGGTAAAGTACCCTTCAAGTTTGGGGGGTTGCCTTTGTGCGTTAGTTTTTAGTTCTTTATTTTCTTTTATTTTATATTATTTTGATTTTGATTAGGGTTTGGTAATTGAATCAATGTCCTACATGTTTAAATTAATCATCTTGAATCAATGAAGATATTACTACTTTAATTTTGTGTTTCATGGAAAATTATAATTGTGTGATGATGAAATTGTGCATTTTGAGTAGAAGCAATGCTAGGATGACATCTCCTATTTTTGAGCACTCCTATTTTTGAGCACTCACTTTCTCAATTTTAGTTATTGGTTTGATTTAGAGGACAAGTAACATAGATAATATTTTAAACTCTATAATTTGTTTGATTCCCTATCGACGCAAAATCCTAGAAAATACTCAAATAAGGAAAATGACTTAGAGCCATTTTTGAACCGTTTTAGCCCTTCAACCCTACCAAATGATATTATATCCCTAGGGTCCCCTACTAAGCCTATTTTAAAATATCCTTTTTTGGTAACTAATTCAACAGGCAACATAAACATATGATCCCATCAATAAATCCCACAATTACTTGTTAGATTTATTTGAAGCTCTTATGAAGATGGAAACAAATAGTATATAGTGCTCATGAGTTTGATTTTCTTCCCACACCAAAAAAAATAAAAAAATAAAAAGAAAAGACATAGAGAGAGAGAGAGGGAGAGAGAGAGAGAGAGAGAGCATAGTGGCATGAGTACCCCTCCCCCCACCCCGAAGTATGAGAAAAAGGGGAGAGAGAAATTGAGAACTATTGTTCAAACAGTGTCGGGGAGTATTAAAAGGTGATGATGAACAAGTGTTGTGGGTATTAAGTCAGTATTATCAATATATTTTCTACCTTTACCCAAGCTTACATTACAAGCTTTGAAAGTTTTAAACAATGCTTTATTGGTGTATTCTACATTAGTGGAGATAGAGATGAAAGGCAAACCTATGAAGTATTAGAGTAGAGTCATATACTTGTACATAAATCAATTCGAATTCCCAGTGACTACTTGTAGAGAAATCACACACATACAAGTGGATTCATTTGAACATTGTATCTGCTTATTTGTGCATAATAAAATTAGATCACAATTGTGGTTAACTATGAGCATAATTTTAAAGTAGTTCTGAGAGTAATAAAAAGAAGTGATGTTTTTGTACATGTGTTTTAGTATTGATTTTTTTTCCTTAGAAAGTCTTTAAGTCTTTTTTCTTTGTGTTGCTTGAGGGCGAACAACATATTCAGTTTGGGGGTGTTCGTTAAGTCCCTATTTGTATTAATTTTAATATCATATTTAGAACTTAACAAATAATTTTTTTTGTTTAAAAACTAATAATGCCCTTGCTTATTGATGAAAATTTGGAATTGTAAGAAAACAAGTGGAGAAATTACAAAAAAGAATAAATTGACACACGTTGGTGGGAATGCTAGCAGGAAGATACCTCATAATCTAATCAATGATGGGCAAAAGAGTCTTTTTATTTATTTGAGTTCTATTCTAATTAAAATACTCTTGTAATCAGTTATAAATTGGCCTTTCAGACAATTAGTTTTGGGGGATCAAACTAGTTGGATTTTTTATTTTGAAGATTAGAAGTATCGTGAGAATTTGACATTTGAAGGAGGACAAAATGGAGATCAGATTTGTCTAGGAATAGAGTTTGTTCTTCTACCTTTGATTTTCTTTTTAATTATGAATTTGAGACATTGTTTCGTTTTATTCATGTTTTATTCAACAATTCAATCATGAACTAATTTGTTAGTCTAGGATTATGATGGATTCTTTTGAATAAATTGATGCATGATTGTCTTCCATGAAATTAATAGCACTTAAGGTTATTTCTTCTATTGTGTGCCTTTTCTATTTGATTATCTGATCAACAGTCAAATGCATCTTTGAACCTTAGAGGAGTCTTGGAAACAAAAATCTAGGGATTGATTAACAATAGAAGATCTTAGGTTCAATTGTTCAAATTGATGAATTAATTAATTTGTGAGTATGATAGCAATATCCCTGCTTGATCTAGGGAGTTATTTGAGTGATACAACCTTATCCATAATTTAGTTAATTCACATGGGAATATAGTAAATTGAATAAATTAGAATTTTAATTACAGGTAATTTGAAATAATCATGTAATTGCATAAGACTCAAGACTAATTGCCTATTATTAATTTCATAGGGGTAATATTATGTAATCGACTTATTCAACTGATGAAATCATAATTCTAGACTTCTATATCCTGGCAGAAATCTTAGTTAGTATACTTTTTTTTTTATTTTCATTAGTTTAGTTTTAATTTCTACATAATTGATTTTTGTTTGAATAAAACAACTGTGTGATAAATTAGTAACTAGTAGCGAATAATTTAGTTCTTCATGGGATTGACACTTTTCTCGTTACTTTATTACTTATTGCAACACATGCACTTGTATAATTGTCTGCATTATTTATTTTGCACAACCAACATTATATATAAGAGTGTTAATTTAATAAAAAATTATTAAAGTTTGGATTTAGATCTTTAACGAATCAAATTGCTTAACTCTATATATGATTTACTTATTTTAGATTACGAATATTTATAATCGAATGTGATCCATTGAAATTTTAATTGGATAAAAATTCTAAAATTTGGATCGAATTCGAATTAAAATTCGAATCATTGACACCCCTAAAATTATGGATGAATATTGGTCCACTAAATATGGGTCAAGCCTTGGATTAGGACTAGGATAAGCATTGGAACTATTAGGATAATTCCTATGCTCAGTTCCAGAATAACATCTTAAGTATTAATGTTGGTTGCCCTTTGGCCCATTTTCAAATTAAGTATTTGGAGATAGGGCTTATAATAGATAAGCCCAAATAATATGTGGGTAGATTTATATTATATGAAGGAGTGTGGTATTAGATCTTGTTTAGTAAAATAAACTTATTTGAATGTGGATTGAATTCTGATCGAGTAAATTATTGAACTGCGCTCATAATTTCTCTTAAGTGTTGTTGGGTTGGTTTCATTTTCCCTATTAAAATGAAGGAAATATTTTTTTTCTATTTAACCCTCATCAAGTTGACAACGAAAAACATTAATTTAAATCAAATTTGTACAAAATTGAGAAAATAGTTGTTTGAAATAATAATATAATAGTTAAAATATATTTTTATAGACTATTATAATTTGTTTATAGACTAGTGGATATGCATCCAAGATACTAAGAATTTGGAGATCAAGTCTCATTGTGCATGTTTTAGATTAATTAGCCCAATTGGGATTATTTCGATAATAGTATTTGCATATATTAATTTAATACGAGTTTAAAAATATTCATTTTTTATTTGAACTATAATATTTTTAAGAAACTGCGAAAAATTTGATTATAAAATCAATAACAAATAGTTATAGGTGTCGGTGTATTATATCATGTTGAGTAAGCCTTGAAATTTAAGTTGCAAATGGCGAAAAACGATGAAAATGGTAAAGAAACAGTACGGAATTAGGCCAAACAATGTCAAGATAGCATGACAAGGTGAGCCCTAGTGCAGATGGCAGAACACCATGGGCTAGGGCGCAAGGAAGTCATGCCCATGCACAAATTTTTTGAACCCTGACGCAAGTCATTCTGGAATCTCAAGCGAGGGCCCTAAATTTCTAAGCCCTAGTGCAACTTATTCTACCCAAATTTGGGCTTGCGCATTGGGGCGCAAATTTTGTGCTCACACTCAAGATCATTCTGTGATGTTTTGGGTATTTAAACCTTATTTTCTTCAAGGTAATAACCCTAAAAAAGTGATTCTAGATTATTTTAGAGATTCTCTCTTTAGAATGGAGGTTAGAACGAGGGTGTTGGGTGTTCTCATGAGATTTGTAGGACTTAAATTTGTATTTAGCACTTGATTTGAAATCAATAAATTCATATCTTTGTCAGGTGGATTAGGCACATTGCCGGACCACATTAAATCTTGTGTCCTTTTTATTGAATTACTTTACATGTATTTCTCAAATTTATTATTTGGTGTTTCTGGGTTACAACAAATTGGTGTCAAGATCTAAATTGACTAAATGTCCACCATGAAGTACAAAGTAGAGAAATTCGATGGAAAGAATGATTTTTGGGCTATGGAAGATGAAGGTATACGTCTTCCAATGTCAACAAGGTCTGTAAAGAGGGCTAAAGGGTTAGAGATTTCTTACCAAATATGCTTTTAGATGAGGAAAAGGATGAATTTATGGCGAAGGCTTATGGTACTTTGGTGTTATCACTAGCAAAGAATGTACTGAGAGAGGTCATCATAGAAAGTACACCAACATGATTGTGGTCAAAGTTGGAGAGTCTATATATGACAAAGTCCCTTTCAAATTAGTTGTATTTGAAATAGCGATTGTATATCTTTGGGATGAAAGAAGGTACATACATTATTCAACATATTGATTATTTTAATAAGGTGATATTGGATCTCGCTAATATAGATATACAAATTGAGGATGAAGATCAAGTGTTGATTCTTTTGTGTTCTCTACCTAAATCATTTGAGCACTTGGTTACTACTTTATTGTATAGGTGATATACGATATTAATGGAGAATGTGAAAGCCTCATTGAATTCAAATGAGTTGAGAAAACATATCTTAGGTAGTAATGATACTAAAAGTGAGGAAGGATTGGTTGTGAAGGGGAGACCAAAAAAAATGGGAAAGAAGTAGAGGCCAATCTAAATCTCAAGGCAAGCCTAAGTCAAATGATAAATGCTCTAGGTGTGGAAGAAATAGGCATTGGAAATGAAATTTTCCAGAACATGGAAAGGTAAAAGATCGAATCACAAATGAGATGATGTAGCTAGAATCTCTGAGGATGAGTCTGATGAGCACTTGTTCTCAATATTACTAAGAGTCTTTAAGCTTTGAGTGGATTTTAGATAGTGGTTATTCCTTCCATATGTGCCTATGAGAGAATTAGTTTACCACTTATAAAAAATACGATGGTAGTAAAGTGCTCATGGAAAATGATGCATCTTGTAGAGTTGTTAAGATTAGCAGAGTGAGTATCATAATGCATGGTGGAATTCTAAGGACGTTGACAGATGTGCGTCATGTTCCTAATTTGAAGAAAAATTTAATTTTGTTGGGTACTTTGAATAAGAATTATTGTGAGTACAAAGCTCGAAATGGAGTTTTGTAGGTTTCTAAGGGTGCTCTACTAATCATGAAAGGGGATAAGATGAATGGTGTTTACATATTGTAGGGCAGTACAATTTTTGATATTGCGACAATTTCTTCATCACTAAATGATACTATGAGATTGTGGCATATGCGGCTTAGGCATATGAGTAAGAAGGGAATGTAAGAGTTGAGTAAATAGAGTTTAATTTGTGGAGAAAAGACTGGGGAGCTAGATTTTTGTGACTAGTGTGTTCTTGGCAAGCAATGTAAGGTGAAGTTCAGCACCACAATTCATAAGACCAAGGGCACTTTAGATTACATTCACTCAGATCTTTGGAGGCCTTCTCCAGTTCCCTCAAAGGGTGGTGCCAGGTACATGCTAATATTCATTGATGACTTTTCATGGAAAGTATGGGTGTATATGTTGAAGCATAAGATAAGGTATTTGTCAACTTCAAGCAATTGAAGACTTTGATTGAGAAGTAGATAGGAAAGGAAGTCAAATGCTTGAGGATTGACAATAGGTTGGAGTTTTGCAACAAGGAATTTCAGGGGTTCTATGATAAGGAGGGGATTGTGAGGTGTCGTATAGATGTAAATACACCACAGCAGAATAGATGAACAAGACTATTTTGGAGAAAGCTAGACATATGCTCTTTAATGTTGGATTATTCAAGGATTTTTGGGCTTAAACTATTAATACTGCTTGCTATTTGGTGAATAGGTCACCATTGACTGTTTTGAATTACAAAACACTAATGAAAGTTTGGTGAGGGTCTCTTGCTGATTATTTAAACATGAGATTATTTGGGTGCCCAGCTTATGCTCATATCCACAATGGGAAGCTTGCATCGAGGGTGAGGAAGTGCATATTCCTAAGCTATGCAGATGGAGTAAATGGTTATCATTTATAGTGTATTGATGATAAAGGCTTCAAGGTGATTATTAGCAGGGATGTGACATTCGATGAGTCTACTATGTTGAAGAAGGTGGTACAAGGTGAAAGTAGTCAAGAGGGTGTTAAGGAAAAGACGGAGTTAGTGATTGACACTTCACAAGTTTCAAAAGAGAAAAAAAAAGATAATAGATGAAGCTTGTAAGAGATCATTATCACCTAATCAGCAGCAAGAAACTAATTTACTACAAAACTATCATTTGGCTCCTAATAGAGAAAGGAGGCAGATTAAACTACCACTGTAATTTGAATATTTAGACTTGGTTGTTTATGCTTTGAGTTTGGCTGAGGAGTTTGTGGGTGATGATCCAGTTACATGTAAAGAGGCCATTTATTACCTAGATTTTGATAGATGAATAATTACTATGAGTGAAGAGATGGAGTCTTTACACAAGAATAGCATATGGGAGCTAGTTGATGTATCTAAAGGGCATAAAATTGTTGGATGCAAATAGATCTACAAGAAAAAGAAAATGATTCCTGAAGTTGAGGATGCTCGCTATAAAGTGTGATTGGTTGCTAAGGGTTTTACTTAGAAAGATAGAGTTGACTTTCATGAGGTGTTCTCCCCAGTTATAAAAGCATAACTCCATTCATGTGTTACTCGCCATGCTAGCTTTATTTGATATGGAGCTTAAGCAGATGGATGTAAAAACAACATTTTTTCATGGTGAGTTGGACGAATAAATTTACATAAGTCAACTAAAGGGATTCATTGTTTCCAAAAAGAAAACTTAGGCCCACCTTTTGAAGATGTCTTTATATGGCTTGAAGCAGTCTCCCAAGTAGTGGTATAAAAGGTTTGATGTATTTATTATCAATATTAGATATACTAAAAGCATTTATGATTGTTATGTATATCATAAGAAGTGTAGTGATAGTCTTCTCGTTTATTTATTGCTTTGTATTGATGATATATTGATTGTCTCTAGAAACATATCCAAGATCAATATTTTAAAGGCTCGGTTGAGTGAAGAATTTGAGATGAAGGATTTGGAAAGAAAACATTGAGTATAGAGATTGTTTGAGATACACTCTCGATTGTTGTACTTGTCTCAGTAAAACGATATCGAGAAAGTACTGAAACTTTATGGGATGGACAAATCCAAGCTAGATAGTATGCCACTCGCAACATTAAGCTCTCATCAAATCTACCACTGAGTACTAAGGAGGAGATAGAGCACATGTTTAATGTGCCATATGCTAGTACAGTTGATAGTTTGATGTGCACCATAGTGTGCACTAGGCCAGATTTTTTACATGCAGTTAGTATTGTGAGCAGGTACATGCACAAGTCGGGAAAGACACATTAGTAGGCAGGGAAATAGATTATGAGGTATTTGAGAAGCTCTATGGATAGATATTTGAAGTATAGTCAATTGAATTCGACTACTAGAATTGTTGGCTATGTGGATATAGATTATGCCGAATATTTAGATAGTAGAAGGTCTATAATAGGTTATTTGTTTTATGTTTCAAGTTGCAATGTTAATTGAAAGGTGACTTTGCAATCATCAGTTGCATTATCCACAATAGAGGTTGAGTACATGGCTTTAGTTGAAGGCGTGAAGGAAGGCATTTGGCCGAAGAGCTAATTGATGATATGGGTATCAGTTCTAATACAGTATTTTCTAATAGTCAAAGTGTCATATACTTGTCAAAGAATCAAACATTTCATGAGAAAACAAAGTATATTGATGTGAGGTATCACTTCGTTTAGGATATGTTGTCTCAAGGTGTCATCTTGGTTGACAAGATTGGGACTAAAGATAATTTGGAAAACATGTTGACTAAGACTATTTTAGAAATCAAATTCGAGTATTTCATGAATTTGATAAACATTTGTAGACTCAAATGATAGCCTTTTTGGGAAAGGGGGAAGACAAAGATTATGGAAAGAGAATTTCATATCAAAGTGGAGATTGTTGAGTATGCTTTGAAATTTAAGTTACAAATGGTGAAAAACAATGAAAATAGCAAAGAAACTGTACGAAATGGTGAAGAATTGGGTGAGACGACATCAAGAAAGCATGACGAGGCGACCCACATGGGTAGAACATTGTGCATTGGGGCACAAAGGAATCACGCCCAAGCGAAAGTCATTTTGGAATCTTGCGCCAAAGCCCAAACTTTATGAGCCCTAGCGCAACTTATTTGGCCCAAATTTGGACTTGCATGTAAGGGCACAAATTTTGTGAGCCCCGGCGTGATACACATGGCCCAAGCCCATTTTCTGATATTTTGGATATTTAAACCTTATTTTCTTCAAGGTTAGATAGAACAAACCTAGAAACATGATTCTAGACTGTTTTAGAGATTATCTCTTTAGAAAGGAGGTTGGAACGAGGATGTTGGGTGTTTTCTTAAAATTTGTGAGACTTAAATTTGTACTTGGCACTTGATTTGGAATCAATAAATTCATATCTTTGTCAAGTGGTTTAGGCACATTGCTAAATCACATTAAATCTTCTGTTCTTTTTATTGAATTACTTTACATGTATTTCTCAATTTTATTATTTGATCATTTTGAATTACAACATATTAAAACTCCTTCAACACTCAAACAATAGTAGTTAACAAGGGCAAGGGCAATAAGTAGCAAGAATAATAGAAACAATAAATTTGTGTATCTTTTAATGTCTAATATAAAGGTATAGATAATTATAGCGTCATCCAAACATAAGTAGCTTCGTATATGGATCTAGCATAATTTTAAATCCCTTGACCAGAATAAGATAATACTGGATAAACCATAGTATCCTGGGCATGGCCCATATTAGGAGAGTATCCTGTTATGCTTCATGTCGAGCTTAGCCGCATCAAACTCTAAACTTAGAATCAACACGAGGCTAAACCATGAATCAATTAGCGTATCATGGATGTGATCAACTTTAGCAACCATGAGTCTGCGACCAACTGGGGCCCATCCATTTATTCGGGTCCATAATGATAATTTGTAAACAAATTACATTAAATTATAAGAATAATTATTAGGGCTGTCAGCAGGTCGGATTTGGATCGGATCATCCATATTCGAAACTGAATCTGATTATCAAAATTTATATTTGAATCCCCCCAACATCCTATAAGATTTTTGTTAGTTAATATTATATAGAATGTAATTGATATCCAAAATTTGTAAAAGAATTCGACTCGATTTAATATATTTTTTTTCTTTTTTTCCTTTTAAATTTTTTATAAAGTAAATTTACATCATGTTTGAATTTTTTTAATAACTTATTAGTCCAAAAGTTAAATATTTGAATACTAAACCCATATTTCACATTATATTAGTGCATAGATGAACTATTATATATTATTTTATTTGATATTTTATTAACATTGTCTTATTTTTTAGACTAAAAAGTCAACATTAATCGTACAATATAAATGTTAATACAGATATTAGGTCAATATAATATATAGATTTTATTTTAGATCTTTATTAATATTATATATAAAAGTATTAATTTAATAAAAAATATTAAAGTTCATATTCGAATTTTTAATGGATCGAATTGCTTAATTCCATATCCAATCAACTTATTTTGAATTATGAATATTTATAAATGAATTTATCAAATATTTTAATCGAATAAAAATCCTAAAATTCGAATATAATTCAAAATTGATGTTGGATTAAAATCTAATCGGCCTTAATAATTACTAACAGTAATCGTGTTGGTTTATTTATTTATCTGTTGGAAGCCCATGTTAGGGCCATTTTCATGTAGCAAATGCCCCATATTAACACCTTGGGCTGTAAGCAGGAAATGGAGCCTTCCCTATTGAATGTCCCAAATGTGCAAGTGAGAGCTCAATCGGGCTAACGGGCAGGACGTAGGTCTCGTGTCTTGCTTAACTGATAAGGTTGAGATTTCAATTTTCAAGATTAAGATTTAAGAAATTTTATATTTGTTTTAATTAATGGCAATGGCAATATTTAGTCTACTTATATAATAAGTATTTTGTTAGCATTTGATATTTGATGTTATGAAAAATGTAATATTTATTCTTATGAATTTGAAATTTGGTTGCAATACATGTATTTCCATTGTAAATTATATTGGAATTTCTCATAAAGCAAAGCATTAAGATAGACAAGTCTAATGTCCAAATAACGTGATTCCATAAAATGTTGTATTGTAGTTCCCTTGAATCACCCTAATCCTTACATAATATTACTATTAGGTCCAATGATTTATCGCAATAGTGCATATAAAGCTTGTTGGACTTACTTTCAATTTGATATTTAAGGTAAAGTTGAATTAGAAAAATAGATAAAAAGATAAATTAAAATCTCATGTCTTTTCATTTTGAGATGAGAGACAATTTCTAGTAGGTTTCAAGTAATTCGTTTTGCACAATATGAATCGGCATTCTTAGAATGACCGAGATCTTCAAAAAATCAATTATCATAAAATGGGTCGAATATCAAATTGAATTAGGTTAAGTCTACTCAAATTAATAAAAAAAGAAAACAGATATTCAACCATTAGAGTTTTCTTCTTTTCTTGTTCAATCCAAGCTGTACCCAGTTGACAAAAGATTAATCAAGATCCGTTTTTTTAAAAATATTATTAAAAACTCTAGCAGTTTTAAGTCATTATATCATATATATACGTATATGTGTATATGAAACGGTATATTTTATGTATTTATATTTCTAATGTCCATTAATATATATTTTCAATTATAATTTTACTATAAAAATAATAAATAATAATATAAAAATCTAAAGTGATTTTACTAATTAGATAAAAATTTATATGAAAAAAATATGAACAGTAAGATTTATGTCCCGGCAAAATAAATTCTCTCAAAGCAATTCTCAAAAAATATTTCAAAAGAAAATGAACATGCTAACGTGTTGGTGCTCTTTCGAATTTTTATTTTTTTATTTTTTTCACACACACTCATTAAAAATGCTTTAGATTCAAAATTCAAAGAATCTCATATATATATATATATAAGTATAAGAATGATGTTATTAGATCCATTAACTATTCAACAATATTCTTCTTAAATTGGGAGTAGGAACATGATCAAGAACAGACAGTAATTGTTTAATATATATATATATATATATATATTATATATATCCTTGATTAATTCTAGATCCTTCTAAACGTTCATAAAAGATCATTCATGAATTGTAAGTCGTCAATACTTTTGAAACTAAAAGTAGTAGTAGAGAAGTGCCGAAGGGAATAGATGATAATTTTATTTGGAGTTGACTATAAATCTGGATTACCAGTAGAGAAGTCCTGAAGATTAGCACCGATTAGGTTTCTTTAGTAAATTGGGATATAAAAAGGATGATAGTGATTTTTGAAATATTTTGACAATTGTTTGATATTATTTGCTAATTTTTTTTAAAAACTTTTTAAAATAAAATCAGACACTTCAACTTTCACCTAAAATATTTTTACTAATCATTTCAAATAATTAAATCAATCAAAAACTTCTTGTCATCATATTAATATACATATATCTTTTATTATTGTTTTATTATAAAAATAATAAATAATGTTGTAAAAATTTAATTTGACACGATTAATCATATAAAAATTTATATGAAAAAGTATTTATACTAAAAATTATTTCTATTCAAAATTAAACCAAAAATGTCCTTTCATTCTTCACACTTTTTTAACTCCACTACCAAAGTAATAGTTTCCAAAAAATCATTCTCTTGAAACAAGACCAAGCCTTGATTTACTTTTTAGTCACTTTCCTTTGGTATTTGCTCCACTATTATTCTACTCATCAACTCCTCTCACTATCTTTCATAATTACAAAACCTCACTTCTAAATTTCCAACAAATTAAAAAAAAACAATAATTCATTTATTACATGACGATTCTCCCTCTACGTGTCTTATTAATATTTTATATACTAATTTGTGAATTGTGTATTTGTACACATCCATGATTAAATTTTATAATTTTGAAAAAATTTTAATATACTAAATACAAATATTAAATATATTTTGGTAAAAAATTAGCATGTGATCAATGTGATTTAGGCGAGTGTCCTCACTTATACGACATTAAGGCATGTTTGCAGAGTCCAAATCTCTAGCCCCTTTTGTTGACCAATTTGGGTTCTTGTTTGGGAGCCATGGAGAAATGAAGAGAGGACAAACTGATGAACAAACATAGGCAAGTTGGTCACACGGGGGTTGTTTAATCAGGGCATGGATGGTTCCATGGTGTGGTCCCTTCAAGATGTGTTCATCCCCATTTGCTGCATCCATGTGATATTTGTGACTTTCATTGATTGATAGCAACACATAAAGGAGACCCGGAGGGGTTCACTTCTTGTTACACTGCCCTTCTAGAAAGTGTAAATTTAATTGAAATATAAAGATTTCTTGATGCCATGTCCATCAATCCATCTTATATGTTATATTTGGATCTTGAATTCTGATGAAAAAATACAAAAGAAATATTTTATCTTTGTTTCATTGTGAAGAGACGTATTAAAATGCAAAGCATATTTTTAGAAGTGTTGTTCTCAATTTACCTCAAATAATGGCGTAATATTACTCATTTCTGTATTAATTTAAAAGTACAAAAATATTAAAATTTCCTTTTATTTAATTCTTACCAAAAATTGATACTAATTTGAACCGTGTTTATTCAAAGAATGGAAAAAAGGAGCACGATAGAGATGCCAATAGCCCGATCAACAACACAAGCTGACCAAGTTGGCTGCCATTCATGTGTTTGCACAATCAGACAAAAGTCATTGTCTTTGCTGGACATCTTACAATGATGATCGATGGCACTTGAATATATGTGAAAGCAACATGTATATATGGAGAATTTTGACATATCAATCTCCAATTGTACATGGCATTTGGCGAAATGGGAAGCAAACATTGGCATGTGAGGGGAAATACCAAAAATGCACGTAGAATGATAATATTTTTCCAGCGTTCTATATATTTGTCATTTTTTTTAAGAGAACATTACAAATAGTGAATAGATTTCAATTATTAAATTAAGAAAATTATCCGTACAACAAGTTAACAGAATATAATTATCAATTCAATCAAATGAAAGTACAAATTCCACAACCAAATACACACATAAAATGCACAAATGGAACCCATTTGGATTTGTACACGAGACCTCCTACATGATTGAGAAGACTAATGTCACTGGGCTACTAATTCCTAATTCTGACTATATTAAGATTTGAATAACCCAAATTAAGCCTTGTCAATGAAAAATGATTTGTTAAATGACAATCGTCTATAAATATTTATAATATGCATATTTATAATTACACAACCATAGTTACAATATTTGTTATATTTAGTTCCCTGCAGTATTTTGCATTTCAATTTTCTAATACTAATTTGAGCATTATAGAATTTTTATGGTGAAAACTATCAATTCTAATCATTACTTGATTTTGGCATATAAAATCGAATAACTCACATCAAGACTTCAGCCTTAACTCGATGCAATTATCGCACTGAAAAGGTTATTTCATGAACTCTTACACAGAAGTTCATTTAGTATATAATTAAAAGTCATCTTACACTCTTTTACAAAAGAATAAACTACAAAATATCAACTTGAATACCAGAAATACTATGAAAAAATGATGTAGAATAAAAGACGGAGATATTTTAAAAGGATCGAAATGTCAAATGTCCAAACTAAATTACCTTATTGGAAATATCAAATGATAGTAACTCTTTATTAAAAAGGAATTTTGCATCCAAAAAAATACATGCCCATCATTGTATTTTTGAATTTTACCAGTCAAAATTCAATATATTTCACTTCTCAAATATTTTTGCTTTTCACATGGACTCTCCTATCATACAATCCTTCAAATTTACCACAAATACTCCCTGATAGGATAGGAAATATATACACACATCTTTTTAGATCTTTTTTCCCCCCAAATATTATTATTTATACCATCTTGTTAAAAGTATAAAAAGAGTAAAAATAGAATAATATTGAAAATAATAATGATGACAAAAAATGAAAATGCCTAACCATTAATTAACGATCATGTAACTCAGATTTTTCTTAGATTCTATTATTTCTTTTTAACTCACACGCAATGATTCACACACACATGCATTTGGGACCTTTTGAAGAAGGAATTATTGTCCACTTATGAATCGACTGAGATTTTGTATTAAAGAGATGACCCATTTTGCATGAAATTAAAAAACGAGAAAAGAAAATTAATTTAGCTGAGAAATTATTTTGACAATTTAGATGTTACTTTGCTTCCTTTGGATCCATTCCGAAAAAATACATTTAAAATGCAGATAAGATTTCTCTGCTGGCCGATATCAAAAATTTAGTTGTGGATGATTACAACTAGTAAGATAAAAATTGCCTCAAAATGTATAATAATGCAAAATAGAAATTTTACTAAGGAAATATTTGATGAAAGTACTTCACTTGGCTTGTTACAAATCAATGCTTGGAGGACAACTCCAATATACTACTAAAAAGAATGATCTAGAAACTAAGAAAATGCGCATTCAGAATTTCCTAATCTTAGTTAACAGTAGTAAATATAAGAACTTAGGAAAAAGAAAAATTATCGAAGCAATTTAGAATTTTTATGAAGTAACTCTAGAAAATGAGTTAATTGCAAATAATACCCTTGTGTTATTTTTAATTGTCAAAAACCTCCCTAAGTTATGAATTAAG
>JACGDI010005861.1:234234-264491 GCA_014898725.1 Jacaranda copaia
AAAAAAAAAAAAATGTTTCTAGTTTTAAATTATCGCATTAAGCAGTAGCTATCCCACATAATGCATTTGATTAGAAATGTTGAGCCTGTGATTTTATTTATTTGAAGTCTCCATTTGGTTCTTTAATTTGATATTGTTTAATATATATATTTTTTATTGACTGTTATCGGAAATGGCTTATGCTGAGAGTTGTCTCCATGATCCTAGACTAATATGTGTTAAAATATTGAATATTTCATTCTTTTGGTAGAGTTGATATGTTTTCTTTTCGATCTATTCCATGTTTCCCTCCTTTTGGTTAGACTGTTAGGCCAAATAATGATTATTTTCTCTATTTTCAACCCCTTAAGGTTATTATATTTTTTAGATGTTGATTTTCCATTCAATTAGATGGTTGTCTTATGAAATTAGTTTGTTTCCTTTTCTCATATTATGGGTGGAATTACCCAGTCCGATGGTTTCCTCATAAATGGGAACAACACTTTCACATCCATTTGCTAATTTTAACAATTTGGACAACCAATTTGTGCCATTTTTTTTTTAAACTAAAAAAACTCTTGCATTTAGTAAACATTGGAGTTGAAATAGAAACTAAGGGAAGAGAAGAGTTTAGTGAAGAGAGAAGAGGCGCCTTGCTAAAGAATGCTCCCCCCCAACCCCAAATCATTTAAGGGCAAATGTAACTTTTAACATAATGAAAACAAAATACAAATCACAAGAAATGCGTGTGAGTAAAACCAGTGTTGGGTAGGGGTTTTAGTGCCATTGACCTTTGTTCACAAGGTGTTAAATTGATAATTGAAATAACATAGGGAGTTAAGTGCTTCCACCTATTTACATAGGGGGCTTTTTGCAAAAACCTCTCTAGAAAGTGTTTGTGAACTTGTATTTCAAAAATCATTTTACAATTTTCACTCTCCCCTTTGAGGTGACGTTTTGGAAAAGACCTCAAATGGGCATGAAAAGTGCTTAAGTGAAGCATTAGGAATAGGCCTTCTAAAAATATCATCAAAATTATCTCAAATTTGCACTTCTAAAATATTTATTATACTATCAAGAATTTTTTCTAAATAAAGTGATGTTTCAACTTAATGTGTTTAGTTCTTACATAGCATATGGGATCATTGCAAGCTTAATAGCACTTTGATTGTCTGTCTCCAAAGAATAATCTTGTTTCTTGCTATACCAAGAAACAACTTGTATCACCATAAAGAAAACCATAACCACATGTTGATTTCTAGGCATCCAAGTCACCACTCGAATCAACATCTATTAAATCAATTAAAGAAAAATCATAATTTTTCCTTAAAAGTAAACCCATATCTAGAGTTGAAATAACACACTTTTGTGTATATATATTTGCAACTTCAAAGTAAGGTTTTCTAAGTGATTGCATAAACTTGCTAACCAAACCAAATATGAACACAATATGTGGCCTTGTTATGCTCAAATAAAAAAAACTACTAACAAGTGCACAATTAGGTTGTGGAATTACCAAAATTGAACCTTGTTCATGTTAGGATTATGGTTTTGATAAATGTCAATGAAATATTTGTCTCCTTAATTTATGAAATTCATGATTTGTTACCCTTCTCAAGTCATTGTATTATTTGGATAAAATACTGTTGATTTCTCTCATATGAAAAGAGTAATTTAGAAATACTAATGAAGGATGAAAAATCTCCTCTAATTGAAGAATGACATCCAAACTTGGTAAGTTACTGTTGTAGCCCATATATGAATAGTTATTGTTGGAATATCTTGTAAGAGCAGAGACTCACTATTTAATCCTAAACAGATAATTCAGAAAAATAAGCCTTCGCTTACAAAAATATTCAACTTTCGCTCTTAGCTTTCGAGAGGTACCATTTTTGGAGAAAAGAAAGTAGTATGTTGTTTCCTTCCAGTTGGAACTCTCATTAGGCATATAGTCCTATGTGTTACGGATTCTGGAATATTCTCTCCTCTTTGTTGTATTGGTTTGTTTAGAGTAGTTGCAGTTTATTTAGCTTATTTGTTCATTTTATTGAACTTATTTGTACTAATTCTCTATGGAATTAGTAGTGGATATGGGTTTGATGAATCACTATAAATCTATTGTGTCATTTACTTTATTGCTTATTACTTCTTGTTATCTCTGAAACTTCAATTATATCTGAAAGTTTCAATTTATTATTTTATTAAATTATCTTGTTATAAATCAAAAAACTCCTTTGAGTCAATTGCCCTTTGGGACCTTGTAAACTTTCAATTCATTCCTTAAGTTTTGGCTCACATCAGAAAGAGTGGAGCCTCTTTTGCTGCATTTTAATCTAATCTACTCGAGCATCTTTCTTGGTATTTGATGAGCTAGAACCAAAAGCTGAGGTGACTAAAGGATAATGCTTCTTAAAAGTAATGGATGTGACTAAAAGTGCCTCGATTTGGATAGATCTCATCATGAGATACCTCAAGAAAAATATTTTGCTCTAATGTCCCAGTGAAGCTAGGCGATTGAAAATGAGGGCTTCCAAGTACCTATTCATCGACGAAGACTTGTATAAGAGGGTATTTTCACTCCAATTCTTGAAATGCCTCTCTTGGGAACGAATTTCATGCTTAAGGAAATACACAAAGGTAATTGTGAAAACCATTCCAAGGGAAAGGCTTTAGTAGCAAAGGCACTCACATAAGATTTTTTCTAACCTACCATGGCGAAAGATGCACAACAACTAGTAAAAAGTTGTCATACTGGTCAGGAGCACGAGAATTTCATATATTAGCCCGGTATCCTACTTTAAACTTCAGGTAGTCTATGCTTTTTTCCCAGTAAGGGTTAGACATCATAAGGCTTTTTTGTATACTTTTAGATAACTTAGATTCCTGATAATGGCCTATACTATTTCTCTAAATAGGTGGAGGCAGAGCCACTAGTGTGGCTATAAGAAAAAGGAAGTCATGACTTTACTTTGGAGAAACATCATTATAGATCTAGGATCCCTAGCTCACTTGTGCTTGATAATGGTGCCCAATTCTTCAAATTGAAACTCAAAAGTTACTACAGAAAGAGCTTGTTATTAAACAGTTCTTCATCTTTGTAGTGAATTCCTAGGGAAATAGCTAGACAGAAGTCACCAGTTATACCATTCTCTAATACTCGAGAACTAGGCTCCACAACACTAAAGTTTCATGGGTAGACGAACTTCTTCTACACTATAGCTTATCTCACCACCACAAGACCTCTACTAGTGAGAGACCTCTCAACTTAGTGTATGGGACTGAAGCAGTTATCTCAGCAAAGATAGGCCAAGTAAGCTAAAGGGTGATGAAGTACAAAAAGTTCTAAAATGCACTAAGGCTACAAGTGAAACTTTAATTTAGTGCATGAGTATAGAGAGAAAACCTATGTCCATGAACAAACATATAACTCCATAATGGTGAAGGCATAAAATCCTAAGTTGTGGCTACAAAGTTTTAGGTTCGTAACCTGATATCAAAGAGAGTGAAAGCCTCAGAACAATAAGTAAGCTTGACGTTAATTGGGAATGCCTTTACATGATTAAAAGATTATGAACATGGAAGCCTATAAGTTACGATGCTTATATTGGCTGAGTTTACCATGAACTTGGAACATGGCACACTTAAAAAAAATCTTACACCAAAGTCTTCCTTAGTAGTAGTAGTTTTCTTTCTCTTTAATAGTTAGTTGCTTTTGATTTATTGCAATTCCATTTGCATTTAAGATTGTTGGCACCATGCTAAGGTTTGCCCCATAAGTGAATATTATTTTATGCCCCCATGATTTTAATTTTGTTTCTCTACACATAAGTGTTTGGTTTGCAAATTTTATATTGACTGTCTCAACTATGTCAACAAGCCACACCAACCCCATAAAAATCATAAGACCATAAACGCAGCCTATTGGTAGCCCCATGCCACCGTTAAGGCAAAGTTTGGTTTGAGACTTTAAAAGTCGTTGAAACTAAAGATACATGTCGCTAAGAGGTTGTTCGTCACCAACTGTGGCCACAGCATAAAAATCTCTCACATGAGATTCCAAGGGTCCTGGACATATATAACTCATCGCAAAACTAGAGGCGAGATTATCTAACCCTAATAATAAATATAAAATAAGGTATTCTGCAAGAACTAAAAGTACAATTCAACATTGGGTAGGAAAAACTCATGTTGTGGTCAGTAAAAAAGACAATATAGACAATTATGATCAAATAATTACACTTAGAACCTGACACACTAAATATATTTAACTTGGTCAAACAAAAAGTAAGTTCATAGGAAAGGAATAACATCCAAAACTACATGGTTTAAGCAAAAATGGCAAGGAAAGCAACATCTTCCAATTAATAGCTAACTAAAGCAAAAAAATTATTACTAGTAAAGAAAAATGAAAGAAAACAAAAATGCTAAAAAGCAAGAAAGAACTATGCCTTTAGAAAGGATTTATCAATCATGATGCTAAGCTACCTTGAGCACATCCACTATGCTCATTGGGCCTACATCTAGGAGCGTGTTGATAGGAATCTTCAAACTAAGCAACACTAAATCCTTCAAGGGATACTGCATGGTGCTCCAAAAGACACATTTCTAATACAGAATCATTTGCTCAAAAATCACACTAAATTCATCCAACATAATTTTGTGAAAAGTGTCAAACTCCTTCACACTTTCTTTCTTTATCAATACAAGGATAATATTTCCAATAAAAGACTTAAGGAACTTCTTTCCATTATTGACTTTTTGATGGAGCTAATATTTCCACTTTTCCCTATTTTTCAACACTCTTCCATTTTCTTTTTTAGCTTCTCAGATTGACTGATTGTCATTCAAGCTTTGCTTTTAATTTGGAAAGCTATGTAGTCATTTTTTCCATTCAACCAATTGAGCAATTATGTTCAAGCATTGCTAGAAAAGCAAAAGTAAAAAAATATTAACATGTTCTATTCAACAAGCAATGTGAGTGCAAAGAATGTAAATGACAAACATAAATAATACATGGCATACCTAAGCATGATCACCACCAGCAAGCTTCCAAAGCTGCATAACAGAATAGACTCTAGCTTATTTTGATAATCTTTATTCATTGAACAAATTGGCCCAGTATAGGAGGTCTCACAAGTATTTTGCTGAGAATTTATTCTGAAGGTCTTCTTCGACTCTTAAGTAAATAAGCACTTCCCACATCTAAAATAGTGAATGCTTGTGGAGGAAGATGACTCATGAGCCTATTTTCCCATAGGGATAACAATCTCTAGGTTACCTTTCCTATTTATGGTTGATCGAGGTACAAATGTAGAATGAGGTGGTGCAAGATTCCCATAAAGTTTTTATGGGGAATCCCTAATAGCAGGCTAGGGAAGTTGAATGCATTCTCTAAGATGTCCCTGACCAGCTCGAACTATTTCATGTAAGGCCTTATCTCTTCAATTATATAGAATATTAAGTCAATCTTTTTTCTTGTTAAGGAATAAAAAAGAAAGAATATGATATGAGGACCAAATAAGAAAATCACATGCGCTAGTACAACAAAAGATGAGCAATAATGAATATACTTGGGCATTAGGTGAAAATAAATAAGATAGACAAAAAAAACATAGTAAACAACCAAAGGACCTAAACTATTCCTATAAGTCAAAGTGTATAATAATGGGAAAACTTCTCCAACCAGTCAAAAAAAGTCCAACCATCCTCCCTAATATAGAAAAATCACTCTTTCCTAGAACCCCAAGAGACAAACTTCGCTAAGGAACCTAAAACATAGCCCAGGGAAAAAGGGTAATCAAGGAATGTGCCTCATCAATATGAGGTAATAAAAACTATCAATACTAATAGGGAGTTCTAGCTTTAAGAGGATCCCCAAATCAGCTAAATACATGAAAGAGTTTAGGGAAACTGAACTTATGCATGACCCATAAATATCAATCACATAAGATAACCAACAGTCCGAAGGAATGATAAAACCACTATTGAAGTAACTAGTAGAAACATAAAATACCCATCAGGGGTGACACCACATGCACTTCCCTTAAAAAAAAGTCTAAATTTATGCACCTCAAGCAAATCTATTCTTCCACATAATAGTTGGAGCTCATAAAAAGTTGCAAAAAATTTAGAGCACTACCTCTTCCCAAGTTGCTCTTAGAAACAAATACGTCGCTAGACTTACCACTCATTGTTTAGTGAACAACCTCCCTCGAAGTTCGCTCAAAACACTCACCATCATTCTCTGACCTTAACATAGACGACTTTGATGCCAACATAAAAGATGCAAAATTTTATTCATGCTCAAACTTTGATCCTGACTTTGACTTAGAAACCCAAACATGCATAGATGTTCACACACTCCATCTTCAACAAAAGTTGGACACCACATGGGCGAAAGACAATATTCAATCACAATGGTCAACCATACTTGCAACAAATGTGCAGGCACCATGACCGAGCCTGAGGCAGCCGTGCACCACCCATTCTTTTCCTCGATGGCCAAACATAACGCTCCCTTCTCATGTGATTTTCTTCCTCCTTGTGTAACAAATTGTCATTCCCCACATGGTGTTAGTTTCTTGGGTGAGATCTATTTACACTATTCTTCCTCCCTAAGACATAGAAAAAGGAAATTTTAAAAAGACAAAAAAGGGAATGAAGAAAAAGTACGAGGGGGAGAGAAAAAGTGATTGATACTTGTCTTTGCAGTCCATCAAATCCAAATTTTGTGATAAGCAAAACAAGGCGCAATGTCCCTTTTGGGAATTAATACAAGTACCCAACAGGATTCGCCAATAATTGGTAATTGATACAAATGATAGAATTTATTTTAATATTAAAATTGTGTTTGAAAAGATATTAATATAAAACAATGAAAAATTAAACAAAAATAAATAATAAAATGAATTTAGTTATCTATTCCCGATTAGAATTTCCACTCAACAATAGAAGGGCTATATGATATGACACACTACTAAAAAAACTATTTTTTACGAAGGAAAAAATCAATCACAATTTGCAACGGATTTTGCGATGGAGAATCCATTACAAATTTTCCATAGCCAAATCCAATGCAAAAATTTTTAAAAATGAAAAGAAAATTGCAATGGAAAAATTCATCGCAAAAGTAAAAAAATGAAAAAAATAAAAATTATTTGCGATGGATTTAAATCCGTCGTAAATTATCTGGTGAGGAAATAAAGAACTAACTTCCCTATTTTCCCTTCTAAACACACTACTAAAACACAAAGAGGTTTTCTTTTTCCCCTTCTTCTTTTTTTCTTTAATATATTAAAATGGCCAGCCGATCAGCTAGTGCTAGTTGCGCACCATTAGTTAGTTGCACCAGCTGCACACCAGCTTGCTACTAGTGCAAGTTGGTGAAGCCAGTGAGTTACCAGCTGCTGGCCAAATCTAGAATATTATGTTTTTATTTTTTTATTTTTTATATTTTTTAAAAAAATTAGTTTTAATTTTTAAAAATGCTAATGGTTGTTGTTTATTTACTGTTTTAGGTTTAGAGAATTTATATTTTGCTTTATCTTCATTAATTAAGGTAATTCTCACAATTATGTTAAAATTTGATTTTGTTTGATAATATTTTAGTTAAAATTTGATTACGTTTGATTATGTTTTAATTAAAATTTGACTGTATTTTAGTTAATTATCTAAGTTAGTTATAATTTAATTTATGTGTTAGTTAAACTCAAATAATGATTTATTTATTAGTAATATGATTTAACATAAACAATGATTTATATATTAATTAAAATTTGAGTTAAATTTTAATAGTATAAATTTAAACTTCTTGTCTATATTATTAAATTCAAATAAGCTTTTAAAATTTCAGTATCTTAACTTCAATCTTTTTAGAAATATTTTGATAAATATTTTCTTAGTTAAAAGGGGTAAAATGCATATTTTTGTACTTTGAGGGAGTAAAGTGTGTATGTATATATTTGAGGAGTTAAAAAGTAAAATTCATAATAACAATAACATAACAATAATAATTACTCTTTATTAATAAGAAAAAGAAAGCCGATGATGATATATATAAATATCTTACTATAAAGCAACAAGGCAAAAGCCCTTTTACCTGTTCTTTCCCAGAGACCTCTTCTACTTTTTCTTGGAGCAAATATTACCAAGCACGCACAGCAAACAACAACAGCATCTGCAGCTTCACAGCTCCTGTTTTTGCTGTTGGTTGCTTCCCTACGAAGCTTCTCTCTTTCTGATATGCAAAAATAATAGCACCAAGAAAAAGAAAAAGAAGAGTTTCACAATAATTTAATCAATCATTTATCCTCCAAAGGCACTCGCACCGTTCTTTCACGAAAATAGATATGCATATAGGTACGTGTGTGTCCTGACACAAACGGAAACATAAAACACGCAGAACAAAGAATAAAATCGAATTATTTTCTTGTTGAAGCTATTTTTTTCTCCCCCTGTATATTTTGGTCGAATTCTAATTCTCTATGGGTATATATATCTATAGCTTTTGTCATTTAGATATTAAAGTTGTGTTTTCTAGGTTGTTGAATGGGTTGTTCCGAACCCGCTTTTTAATTATTACTTTTTGTTTTTATGTGGTCTGCTGTTAGTGTTTTTTCCCGTTGCTTGATTGCAGTGATGGATTGCAATTGTGAATAAAGTTGGGTTTTGGTGACAGCGCATTTGGTTGGTTGCCTTGGAATTGTGCTTTTATATTTTTTGAAGGATTCTGCCGTTAGTCGGTGGCAATTGGAGTTGTTCTTTGGTTAAATATTTTATGGGTTCTGCTCAATTCGGGTTAAGTTATCGATTTCTGAGATAATCTGGGGCTTATGTGAAGGATTTGATGGTGAAATCGAAGTTTAATTGTTGAATCGCTGGTGTTCTGAAGATAATTGGGGTTCTATTGGAGGATTTTATATGCTGTTATGATTTTTCTAATAGAATCTTCACTGGTTTCTGCTGGTTCTGCCATTTCCAGTTGTGGTGTTGTTGACCATAATAATTGGTGAATCTTTGTATCTACGGTATTTGCGTGGAAAAGGGAAGTTGAGTTTAGCTACAATTATATCTGCAAAGTAGTCTGATCATTAGGTTATTGTGGTGGAGGTTTATTGATTCTTTTGGGGGGGTCAAGAAAATGAGCTCCAGTGCTTCAGAAGCTGTTCAAATGGGAAAGCTTGTGGTTCATATTGCTGAGAATGGGCACTCATATAAGCTTGACTGTAGTGAATATACTCTCGTTGAGGCTGTGCAGAACTTCCTAGAATCAGCTTGTGGAATACCATTCAATGATCAGCTTCTTTTATGCTTGGACATGAAACTGGAATCTCAGCGCCCCCTCTCAGCTTATAAACTCCCATCTGATGAACAGGAAGTATATTTGTTTAATAAAGCAAGGATGCGGAGTAATTCACCACATCCTGCACCAGAACAAGTTGAGATTATTGATTTTCCTGATCCCCCATCACCATCCTCATCTGAAAACCCTCATCCTTTGGATGATGCTTCAGATCCAGCACTGAAGGCCTTACCTTCATATGAGAGACAATTTAGATATCAGTTTAATTGTGGACATGCTATTTACAGTCGTACATTAGCAAAACTTAAGACATGCCAGGGGCTGTTGCAAGAGCAGAAGGTGCAAGAAAGGGCAATGGAGATTGCTAGGGGTAATTTAGATCATTACTATAAGATGATTCACCAAAACTATGTGGATTTTATGAAATGCTATTCACAGCAGCATCATAGTCATAACAGCCTTCTGGCTGCCTTTGGGAGGGAAAAAGAGATATTGAGATCTACCAAACTTCTACCATCCTTACAGAGTGATAATCGCAAGAGCTTACTGGATTTTGTGAAGGAAGAGCATTTGCAGAAGACATGGGAGGATTGCAACAGTTCTCACAAGCAGTTTGAAAACAAAGTTTCAGAATTTCAACTGGAGTTTGGAGATCTAAAGAGAAACGCAGAGCATCTATTTTCTGGCGAAGCTTCATGTCTTATAAGAGACTTGGAGTTGTCAATAAAAGAACACCAGCAGTATATCAATGAGCAAAAGAGCATAATGCAGGCTTTAAGGTCTCTTTCCTACTATTTTTCGTCTTGTATTGATCCAGTTTTACATTTCTACCTTTCTATTGATTATTTGTTTTAGTACAGCAATTTTCATATGACAGCTGCTTTCATGATAATGTTGGCATGTGATTTTACACAGACCAATTTATTGATAATGGTAGAACATTCCTTTTGTGTGCTTAATGACAATGATCCAACCACTCACTCACTTTATGCTTTCAGTTTGTCCCTCATAACCTACCATTAGCTGATACGTCACATGATTTTTTGTATGATTGGGTATCGCTCTCTTGATTGGTTTTCTTGACAGCGCTGTCTAGGAGATATCTTTATGATGCATGACGAATGATCTCATCTAGAACCACTGTGACAACCCTACTAACTTATATTTTTTGGAGTTGTTAGGAATTGCTCTGACTTAGTATTTTTATAAATGTTGACCTTACGCTGACAACAATGCTGATTTTTCTGTTCCAATTCCACTTGAATGTAAGCAAAAGTGCATACTGGTGCTGACTATGGGGTGATGTTTTCAAGCATGATCATGTCTTGTTTGACCTTTTGCTTTCTGCTTTTGTCGAAAACATTGAATAACTGTTTTCAAGTAAAATAGACATGCTTTCATGGAGCAGGATCCAGTATGCTGTATTGACGGTTCCATGATTATTTTTTTAATGCCTAAACAGGAAAGACACATTCGAAAAATTATGTGGAAAAAAATAGTAGCATTTAAGGTTGTGAAAAATGTGTTTGACTATTATAAATATCGAAAAGGTCAAAGAAGGGATGCAGATTTTGGCATCAGTCGAAATTTTCTTTTATGTCGAACTGCATGAGATTTTCTGGGAAATGCACAGAATGGCAAACTGGCTTTTCTATATAATAGATGTTATGCGCAAGCTTTGTCTTGATCTTTCTTAGTTTCAAGGAATATTTTGTGTAGTTGCAATTGATTTGTGTATGCCTTTTTCAGGCTTTAATTATTATGGTGTCAAAGTTGTCAGAGTTGCTTGCCTAGGTTCTTGCCCTAGAGCGGCTGTGCCTGGGGTAACTGGTATTGTACTTAATAGGCATGGTAATACTTCACAAAGATTGAGAGGGAAAGGAAAGGTGTTATCCACATGGTTGAGAGAATTGGAAATCTGATATTTAAGAGGAAGTTCAAAGACTTCTGGTTATTGCAATCATTATATAGTGAGTGTGGTGTAGAGGAGAAGCAAAACAATGACAAGGACGTTATGCGCTCCCCATCCTATGCTTTGCTTCTTGATTATTGGTGTCAAAAACAAGTTTTGAGCCCTGTTTCTGGATAATCCTTCTCATCTTTTTGGTATTTGTAATTTTGTCACTGTATTTGATTGCCTTGACAGGTATACTATTGGCAACGTGTGAAAAAATGCAAACTTGTTTGGTAGATATGAACTTTAAGATGCAAAAATATGAAAACACATTGGTTGCAAGTTTTTGGGTTACAGTATAATGTGGATCCTCTTTTAAGATAAATTTTGAGATCTTAAATAAATATATGAATATATATTAGAGGAAAGGAAAGATCAGAAAATTTGTAGTTATTGTTGTGACAAGTATGGTTGTCATTATGGATAAATATTGACAGAATTAGGAAATTCTTTAAAAATGGGGGAAGGTTTGGGTCTATTTCTGGTGTTTGGAGAGCAAAATTTTGGGAAATCAGAAATGCATTTCTAGATGTTATACCGGCGAGTGAAAATATGTTTGGATGAGTTGTTGGAAATAATTGATGTGATATATTTCCTGGAAAATGTGTTTGCAAAGGATCTTGTGTTGTTAATGGTGTCACGCCAAACTTTTATAAGATTATATAATTAGTATATTAAGATAGTGATTGAAAGATATACATTTGTGTTAATAGAATCATTGGAAGATATAATTAAATGCTATTTATTTTTGTAAAGATTGAGATATATAAAATATAATGGAGTAATGATTGGAATGTATATGAATATGAGAGAATGGCTTGGGAATGAAATTTATTTTGGGTGGATATTTTGAAGGGATGAAACCCAAAATGCAATTGTGAAATTCATTTTAATCTCCTGGTTACCAAAACACAAGCCAGAAAATGGCACATAGCGTAACCTTCCGGTTCCAGACTTTGAAAATGAATAGGCTGCCAAATGTTACTCACAATTTCTCAACATTCAGAAACATGTTTTTCTGAATTCTACATGGGCATCCATATGTATCCTTATCTATCATTTTTGCTTTGGCTTGATGCATAAAGTTCTCTTGATGTTAGTACTAAGTACGTTGCTTTTGAGGCTATCCTCTTTGTTTGCATCCCATGTTGCTCATTTTCCCTTTCTCTGCAGTTTGCTTGATAAGTGATTATCTTCTGAAACTAAAATGTCTGTCAATGCAGGAAAGATGTAATTACTGTGAAGAAGCTTGTGGATGACTGTCTTTCCTGCCCCATGTCATCTTCACTGCGTCCTCATGATGCTGTTTCAGCCTTGGGTCCAATGTACGATAACCATGACAAAATTTACCTTCCGAGGATGCAGGAATGTGACTGTGCAATTGCCAAATTGCTTGATTCCTGCAGGGGTAAAAAGAATGAGATGAATATCTTGGTGCACAATTATATGAAAAAGATCGCATATATTCAATATACCATTAAAGATGTGCGATACAAGTTTTCTGTATTCCAGGAGGCTTTGCAGCATCAAAATGTTCAGTTTGAGCTATTAAAAGTGGTACGTGGGACTGGTCTTGCATACAGGGCATGCCTTGCAGAAGTGGTGAGAAGAAAAGCAGCAATGAAGATCTACATGGGCAAGGCTGGACAATTGGCTGAAAAACTTGCCACAGAGAGGGATGCAGAAGTTAGGAGACGTGAGGAATTCTTTAAAGTACATGGTACTTATATTCCTTCAGATATTCTAACATCCATGGGATTGAATGATGCCCCAAATCCTTGTGATGTCAGTGTGGCTCCTTTTGACTGTAATTTGCTTGACATAGACCTTTCAGATTTAGAACGTTATGCTCCTGAATCATTGTTAGGATTTTCTTCAAAGAGGGAGAAGCATGGGACTTTGAGGAGTTCATTATCCGTGTCTGATACTGGTTCTCAGGCAGCTGAAGTGGAAGGGATGCTGGACTCTGAGAAGTATGATTTCCAGGAGGTACTTGAGGGGTCAGAGTTAGTGGAGATTGCCGGTACTAGCAAGATGGAAGTTGAGAATGCAAAATTGAAAGCTGAACTTGCTTCTAAAATTGCCTTCATATGTTCCATGTATGCTAAGTTTGATCATGAATCACTTGATGACAATAAATTAGATAGTTTGCTGAAAAATGCAGCAGAGAAGACTTCTGAAGCTTTACATCTGAAAGGGGAGTATGAAAAACACCTACTATCAATGCTAAAGGAGAAGCAGATGCAGTGTGAATCTTATGAGAAACGGATTCACGAATTGGAGCAAAGGTTGTCCGATCAGTATATGAGAGGACATAAGCTTTCAGCTGATGAGGATGTATCTAACTTTGTGATTTCAGCTATAAAGACCGATGAAAACAATTCTGAAGTGTCAGGAGTTGGAGAAATTCACATGCACCATGCAATGGAGGAGGTCTCTTGTGCATCTAGCTCATTAAAATCTGGGGTTCTCCCTGAACATGACAAGGCACAAGATGGATTGGATGATAATATGACGGATTCCTCTATTATGCTAAATCCTCAGTTGGATTCATCAATGCTAGATCTACAGCGTGATAAAGGGCATCTTTGTGATAAGAAGGAAACACCATTGTCAGAGGGTGGTGTGGCGCTTGGCCCAAGTAGTATGGCTGTTAGTATGTTGCAGCCAGCAGATATTCTCCCCTTTGGAACAGCTATTTTACCAGGTTTGGATGCAAAAGTAAGGGATACCATTGTGCTGGAACTGCAAAATGAACTAGCAGAGAAATCAAATCAATTAGACAATGTTAAAACCCAGGCCGAAGCATTAACTGATAAGGTTTCCAAGATTGAAAGGGAGTTGGAGATCAATCAGAAGCTACTTCATGAATCTCAGGTATTATTAACTAGAATGTGATCAATTCTTTGTTTTATGGGCGACAGGGGAACAGGTGTTGAAGGGGGTTCTGTGAGATTCTATGCTATTAATTATGTGATACTCTATAGAACTTTTCCTCCTCTCATTTTCAGGCTTCTGGACATAATTTTCCTATTTGTTCAATTGTAGACGTGTTGAATGAAAACGGGCATGACTGCTTGGCCTTTGCTGACTTTTGGCTGTGAACAGTAAACAAATAATTGGATTTTATAATCCAAGCTATTCACCCAGAAGCCAGTCAATGGCCAGAACTGATTTCATTTTCATCTTACTGGTTGCTGAGTTAAAGACATTAGTCTTGTGTGGGTGTTTTGGCAATAGACACCTGGAAGCATATTGAAGAGGAGACTTTCGATAGGGAAGGATTCCTCCCCTCCGCTCCTCGGCACAAATCTCCTCATTGTCTCCTTTAACATTAAAACAATAGCTAGTTTGTGTGATTACCAGAATGGTAAATGGTTGAAGAAATTTCTAGTGCACATCTTTTACTTAACTAAAGATAATTACTTAGAAAGCTGAGTACTCCCATAGACACAACTAAAAAAATAAAAAGGAAAAAAGAAAAGAGAAGTTGGTAATTTCATCTCTTTGGCAGGTCATGATTTCTTGAGAATGGGATGAAACTATAATCACGGAATTGTGGATAAGGTGTATCTACAAGACCAAATAAGACTAATCATCATTGCAAAAACAAACAATGCTATGACACTCCTAATTCAAAAGGGGAAATTCAAGAACATTTATTATATGGAAGTTGGTTTTACCTAGCAGTGCCATGACGTCAGTTAGATATTGTTAACATGTGTTGAGGTTATAGCTTACCATTCCTTTACATCTACTTCATTTTGGCATAATGGAGGGTTAATGTGGGCTTTCTTGAAATTTTTAATCCAAGGAATGGGAATTTGATCTTCACTAGACTGTACTTGAAACAGTACATTTTTTAGATTGTTGATTTGAGAATGATTGGGAGTGGTGGAGCTTCTAAAGCTTTGAGGTGTCTCTCTGCCTTGTGGCCTTTTGCTTCTGGCTGACAATGGTGCATTAAATGATTTGAGCAAAAAGGGTAAAATAGTGAGTGGAGGGATTTAAATTTAAGAATTGTTATGTTATTCAAACATTGCCAGTAAAATCAAATACTTGCTTCTTAGCTGACATATGAGTAGACTTTTATGCCAAAAAGAACGGAAAGGATAAAAAAGAGGAAGAAAAAGAAAAAGTTTGGGATAAAATGTTGCTGATGAATTTTGCTTGAATGATACGAATTAGGATAGAAGAGCTTGTTACCTGGAGAAGGTTTAGCTTGTCCTCTGTTAAAATGAATGAAGGAGTTTCCTTTCTATGTTGTCCTTTGCTGGAGTGACAACCTGGCCTGTGGTAAGGGAATTTATTTTGAGGACTCCTGTTGCCTGAAAACTGCTTAGTCTGTGTTACGTTTCTATGTCAACAAGAAATCTTTCTAGGGCCGGTCCAGACTCAACAAGAAATCTTTCTAGGGTTGGTCCAGACTAGGTATGGTTTTGTGGTGTGACGAATCTTCCTTCAGAAATATAGTGAAGGGGGTTGTATACTTAGAAACAAGTTTGGTTGCTGGCATGTACTAATAGTGTTTGCTTTCTGCATTGAATTTCTATGTATAAAATTGTAAAATGTGTCCGGTAGTCAGATTGTCCTGTTTGTTGTACTGCAGATGAACTGTGCTCATTTAGAGAATTGTCTGCATGAGGCAAGAGAGGAAGCCCAGACACATCTTTGTGCAGCTGATCGTAAAGCCTCAGAGTATAGTGCACTGCGTACCTCTGCCGTCAAAATCCATGGTCTTTTTGAAAGACTGAGAAGCTGTGTTTCATCAGCTGGGGTGGCTGTTTTTGCTGACTCTTTACATGCTTTAGCAAGGTAACATTAATGTTTTACCCTTCCCATTTGATTTATATTTACATAGATTGCTTTGAGTACGTTAATTTTATCAACTATTGAACAATGTTCTAGCATGTGCCATGAGTATACTTAGTCTACTTCTTTGTTTGTGTGGGTTAGCTTCAATGGGTGGCTGCTGCTATAGGATGTTTCCGAATTAGAACTTTATTTGATTTTTTCTTGTGACAGTTAGTAATTGTTTATGCTCCCAAGAGACTGGGAGAAAATTTTTGGATAAGATTTTATAGGAATTTGCATGATAATGCAACTTTGAATAGGAAAAGGACACTATCATCAACCTTCATGGCTCTGACTCTCTATACTTTGACATCACCTACTGCTTGACCTTTTCCTCGAACAGTATTGTAAACTTTGTGTCAGAACACGATTTCATATTGTGCACCTCTATAGCAGGTTTTGTCTGTTTTTTTTTGTTGAATTTAATCTCTGATAAAAATTCCATACAAGTAAAATTTTCTTTAATCATTACATGTTACTAAACTAATTCACTGTAGGATGACAAAATCTGTTCAAAGTACCAATAAAAGGAATTTTTAAAAAAATACAATAATATTCATTTTATTCAGCTGGAGGTGAAACTTTTTGATTTATCCAGCTTTTGTAGAAGTGCTAGGTAAGGTAGACTGGCCAAAAGAGTAACCTTTTCAACAATTTTATAGTGAAGAAAAATCTTAACACCCCCCCCCCCCCCCCCCCCCAACCCGCGCCCCACTCACTCTTTCTTTATGTCCTTGTGCTCAGGCTTATGTATGCATATACTTGCAGATTGCCATGCACATTGTTCTTGTATTAACGCTACATAATGTTGAGGTTTCTGTTTGATTACATTTATAGTGACTTTGGATCCATAGCATCAAACTGAAGTGATAAGAAAGAAGAATAACAATCTTGAATGGAAGTATTTCTAATTTCAATTTTAAGATTTCAAGTCCTTGATGCCACCACCCCCTATGTTACTGATTGATAAGATATGCATCTATTTTTTCCTTTGAGAAAATTTGTTTGTTGAATATAAGAATATGCAAATTGGTGGCTTAATATATCATTTAGTTTGCTTTTCCTCCTAGAATCAGCATATACTGATGCCAAAATATGATACTTCCTCTGTCCCATATTTATTGCCTCTATTTCCTTTTTAGGATGTCCCTAAATAAGATTCCATTTGGTAAAATAGATTTATTTTTTTCAAAAAATAAGATTCCACTTGGTAAAATGGATTTATTTTTTCAGAAGAACCCAAAGGAATGATGTGATATAACTAACTTTCATCCACTACTTTTAAGAAGAATCCTATAAAAATATACAAACCTTATAGCTTTTCAACCTTTATCTAAACTTTGTACTAGATCAAATTGGATCCATAGGTTTGGGATGGAAAGAGTACCAAATTTACATGTTCTCATGTGAATTATAATTCTCTGAAAAATGCAGCCTATGATAGATGTCTTATTGCCAACAGAGCATCTGTCTTTATGATGCATCATCATTAAGTGATTTGAAATTCTCAGCATTGAGCTCAATTGTAGAGAGACGAACTCATTATTGATCCCAGTTTCCAGATCAAATTTTTTTTATCCTTGCCGTTTGCCTTTTCCCTGAATAAGATAGCTGTTAGCAGATTGAGCTGCGCAGGCATTAAACATTTACTGTACTTATCATATTGGAATTTGGTTATGGGGATGTTAGGCTATGTTTGGTTTTATTTTCCAGGAATGCTTTCGTTCCTTCAAAATGAAGCCAAATATTACCCTCAAAATGCATCTTCTTTCTCCAAAATATTTTTTAAGACCAAAAATATGTATTTTTAAAGTCTTTCAATTGTCACTTTAATATATGTTATTAATCATTATGCTAATATAATAATATAGAATATTATGGCTTGATGTGACACCACTAACGAGACAAAAACTTCTAGGACAAGATATCTAGTATCTACACTAGAAAATATCTCCTTCAAAATAAAGTCAAACATACTTTTATTATATGCAAATTCTCCTATACATTTCTACAAAATACATTCTCCTCAAAGTACTTTCTCGAAAACACCCACAAATAAAACCAAACAAAACCTTAAATTTTAACTTGCTGCCTAATTATGGCAACACTATGCTCCAGCTAAATTTCATAAATTGAGGTAGCATTCATGCTTCACAATAAAATGCATCATCAGGTCCAGGGAACTCGTTCTCTTGTATTTTGACCATTTATGGATCTTTCTGTTAGCTCATCATCAGTGAGTGCAACTTTCACTTGGGGTGGTGGGTGGTGATAATGCTAATGGAAGTTGATGTTTGATTGAATTCTTTTTAAATTTCAGTTCTGTCAATGAAAGTGAGGATGATTGCACAGCTGAGTTCCGTGAATGTATTCAGATACTTGCCGATAAAGTTGGTATTTTGTCAAGGCAACATGCAGAATTGCTTGATAGAAATTCAAAAGCTGAAGCTGCAAACAAGCAGCTTAACAAGGAATTGGAAGAGAAAAAAGAGATGGTAAACACTCTTTATGTGAAGCATCAACTGGAAAAGCAGGTAGCTATACCAGGCCTTGATTGCATTTTACCATATATTTCTTCCTTCTGGAACATGGTTCAAACCTAGAATGACTGCACCCTTAATAGTTGCAATCTCTCTTATTTTATCTGCTCATGATCTGTAAGAGGGCAACAAAACATTGTGGATGCCTTTGTAGTTGTACTTCTGCATCTCATCAATCCCAAATCGACTTGGAAAAGATGCGCTAGTGGAACGACCCTCAACACTTTTGAATTCAAGAAGAGAAAAGAAAAGCATATTGATAGAATCATGAAATGAGGTAGAGAAAGAGCATGAGAGAGTGTTCATCAGTAGGTCAAATGGTTGAAAATACAATGGCAGTTGTCAGTGGTTGGTTGAATGCCTTATGACTGCCACTAGTGCTCTAAGATTTTCACCTTCACCCAATTTAGTTGCTTAGATAAGCCATCAGGGTTTGCATTTTACTACACTTGGTGTATGTTACTATTCCTTGTCATTACAGGCAAACAGAGAGAAGATTTCTTTTGGTCGGATGGAAGTCCATGAAATTGCTGCATTCGTCCTAAACTCTTCTGGGCATTATGAGGCTATCAATCGTAACTGCCCTCATTATTACCTCTCAGCTGAATCTGTGGCCTTATTTGCTGACCGTCTCCCCAGTCATCCAAACTATATTGTAGGACAGGTTGTGCATATTGAACGACAGATGGTGAAGTCACCATCACCAGTATCAGACCAAGCTGAGAGCATTAGAGACCCTGTAGATATACTGACTTCAGAAACTGGAACCAGCTGGTTGACCTTGAATCCAGGATCGGCCTCAAATCCTTACAGTCTTTCCGTTGGGTGTGAATACTTTGTAGTGACTATAGCCATGTTACCTGATACAACTGTTCATTCACCTGCTTCCTGATCTTGTTGCAAATGGCAGATAGATGTGATGGAAGAAACCAAGTGTAAATATACCATAAACTATGCTCCTGAGGTTGAATGCTCTTCAATGAGCTTATGAGTTGGTACCCTTTTGTATAGTTCAAAATCAATTCAATCCCATCTCTTTGTAAATAAAGATGACATCTTCCCTGTAAATTTGTCGATATTTATCCTCTCCCTGGAGCTTCTATAGTTTTCATCTGGTTAAGGTGCTCTTGAAGGGTTATAATGCCATGCCTACCAACTGTGGACAAAGGCAAAATCTTTTGACAGAGTTGAGGTAACTTCGGTGAGGTGCTTGGAAAACTTATATTTGTTGGTTTTAGAAGAATTTGATTTTTGTTTGTTTAGATTAAGCTTTGGTGAATACCATACGAAAATTCTCACAGGTGCGTACACAATAACTAAGACATTAATTCAGTGCCAAAATTCTATTATGATTATCCATTTTGCTAACAAACCATGAAAACAGCAAAAAAATTTGGTTTCTGCAAGGGGGTTTGGTTTAATTAATTGGCTGCAAGCAGACTGGTGGTTTGCCTCATACATATAGAGGATGGATCTTCAATCTCATAGCAGACAAATTACAGTGTAAAATGTTCAACAGTTGGCTACATCCAAAATTACACGATAGATTAAAATAAGGGTGAATAATGACAATCAACCATGAGGTTTGATGTGACAACATAAAGATGCTTTTTTTTTTTTTTTTAAAATTATAAAAATCTCTCTAACGCTTGTTGCCATCCAACAAGTTAGGCCAATCATTAATTGTAATAATTCACCCTTCAAGCAATTTCAAAAATGTAATTTTTCAATTTTTGTAGAGTCTAAACTATTTTGTAAAGTATTTAGTTAGTAACATTTGAAATTAGTACTTTTGCTTTTAATTCTCTCAAATTAAGGAGAGGAAAACTCAAAAAGCAGCACTTAATTTCTATGGCTTCTTAATACTTTTTATTCTTATTTTCATACACTCAACTTTCTCTGTAACTTTTTACTTTTCCCAACTTTATTTACAATTTCTTTACTAATCCCAAGGAAAAGCTCATATAATACAATCATATTCTTCTTTGTATTGAATATCTTAAGGATTCTTCATCAAAATTAATTTCTGGATCCAATGAATTCTTAAAGGGGTAGATATCAGATTATAAACAAAAGATTCGATTCAAAGAAACCAAAACTAGCTTGCTAAATTTTTCCATCTACTTACATAGCAAAAGGAACCATTATATACGCTGATAGTCATCATTTTCAGGACTAAATAAAAGCTTTGGCAGAGAAGCAATATGCGGAAGATGGTGGAGCAAGTCTGCTAATGAGTCCTTTCTTGGCATGGCGTCTGCCTGCTTACAACCAGGCTCGTCATAAATATGCCCTTCAGAGGCCTGCATAATGTTACCGGCCTTATCATCATCACACTTTCCTCCATCAACTGGAGCACAGGAAGCTACAGCGGGATCCTGCAGTAGACAGCACAGTGAATCCACCTTTTGCATGAGTGAGTTTTCATCCAAACCTGCAGCATATTGAGTGTCACTTAACAAAACTCCAGCGATGTTATCCGGCAAGCCGTGGCATTCTGATGCCTTGTCTGAGGGTAAACTTCCAGAAGTCAGTTGCTCTGAAATACAATTTCCAATGTGGCTCACAAAATCACTCATTGACATAGAGGAACGAAACCCTGGCACCTTCAATAGATCCCCACCTTTTTGTTTTTCAGAATCATGCTCATTTATTATTTTGCCTCCTTCAATTGTGTGTGCATCCATCACTAGGAGTATTAAGGAACATCATTATCCAGAATCGATGAAAATATGAACCAAGAGATTAGGACCAAAGTTGTGCTTGCACATATTGCTAACCGACAAATGCACATATTGCTAACCGACAAATGGCATGCAACAATAATGAAAAACCATTTCAGCATGAAGCCAGTGGTCAACAAAATTGGAATTTGACTAAGGGGTTGTCTACAAAAACTTTTGCTTTTCGAGAAGTGAAAAGTTGTAGAGAAAGTTGTAGCGGAAGGCTATAGTCAAAGTTGAGAGTGTTTGAAAACGGTAAAGTAGGAAAAAATAGAAGTTGGAATGTTTGGAGAAAAGATAACTAAAGCCATTCACTATATGAAAATAACTAATATATTCATCAAGTATTGAAAAGGAAAAAAAAAAAAATCTGATGTGGGAGTATGAGGGGTATTTTGGGGTTATGGAATTCTTTTGGAGGATAAAAATGTCGAAACTAAATTTCAGTTATTCACAGAAATATCAAGAAGCTGCAGATGCAGGTGGAATAGTGCAATGTATGCTTCCATCTGCAAATAGTAAGCTGAAGCAAAAGCACATCAATAAAGTGCTGAATATTCTTGCAAAACTTATCTCATGGAAGAAAACTTCTAAGAGTGAGATAAGGTAGCAACAATGACCTAATAGTTTAGAACTGCATTGATTGTAGTCATAGTTGAAAAATAATTAGAAAGTAAAAACAAACTGCTTATATCTCATTGCTCTTTAATCTTTTCAATCTTTAAGGTGCTTAGAGATTAAACTAAAGATACAGATCAACTTAAACTGAATAATTGAAATAAAGACTAGCTAGCTATAATGTACCTGAGCTAGGTGATGAAACTTCTTTAAACAAATGTTTAGCAGCTAATGTAGTTCGCCCAGATTTGAAGGAAGATGACTGTGCAGTGGCTGCAGATGCTGCATCCTTGGAGACAGTGTAGGTAGATCCTTTAGCAGCATCTGGCAAATGATTGCACCCATCATCTTTAGATTCTTCTGAGTTTTTAGGAATAGAAACTTGTGAATCGAAGTATGGTGACTCCATAACTATTTCAGGCTGTTGGCTCAAAAGACTAAGTCGCATGTCACATTGGATAAGCTTTTCATAATGCTTGTTTAACACGCCTGGAGGGCACTGTATACAATGTTGCCTGTTCAAATAACATAAAGCATCCATTTACTTAAGTCAATAGCCAGCACCATGGTTCCATGTTGGACAAAACCTTGGTAAAATCATTTCAATTTACATCTATGAATGTTTCATGTGAAGGTAACTTGAACATTCATCTGATAAGTGAGAAGATATGCACAAAAGCCATAAGATTTCCCATGTTTCAGGCAAACGAGAATGAATTCTCAAACAATATCAAGCATTGCCAGGAATAAGTTGGAAGCCAGGAAGCCGCAAGGTTCATATTTAAGTGCCATTACATTTCTAGCAGAATGTGGTTCACTTCCGTGATGGGTTAGCAGTAAACAACTGGTAACACTTAAAATGAAGAAATGATGAATGGTTATTCAGTCAAAAGTTTAAACTGGATGGAAAAAATGGAAGTTCAACCATGCATGATAAGAGCTGCGCAATTATCTGATTTAACCTCCCATGCTAACGCAGACATTATCATTTTGCTCAAAGAATGCGATCATGTCAAACAGCAACACATTTGTAAGTTGCAGGAACAATTAAGGAGCACATCTAAAATTGAAAAGATGTTATATCATGTCTCCTTCATTTTTATGCAACAGAATATTTTGTGTTATCTCAAAGCATTCAGTCAAGTGATGATGTGCACCACAGCATACAAAAAGGAGGTGACCTAGAAAGTAGTAACAATGAAAATGTACATCTTGAATGCCTTGCCTATTTATGCTAGCCTGTCCATCAGTAAAGTCTGAGGTCGCCTTCCAGATAGTGTGTCTTCTGGGTTGTGGATCGATCTCCTGAAAAAAGACAGGCTGCCGAGCCAGCTGAACCATGCAAGTTAAAAATTATTATCTAAAAAGTGGATCTGGAATGACATATTTATGCAGTTGAAATGACATTTATTAGCAGAAAAAGAAAATTGATTACCAATATGGTCAAAGTTCCCGGACCATCATCGGGACAGACAGCTTTAAGAGCCATAATATCAGACCACTGGATTTCTATTTTACTCTTGAGACCACCTTCAAGGACTTCCCAGACAAGTTTACGCTTTGCATAATAACACTTAGCCACCAGATCACTTTCATATCTCGACATAAACTGCCAGATAATGCTATGTCAGCAATAGGCAATGGATTTAACACAATTATAATGTCTTTGGAACCTCTAGAAATCAAACTTCGTTCCTATCCCATCTAATTTAGATGAGCCAATTTTAGTTGATCTCAGCTTAGCCCTCTTCAATATTAAAATATTGCAAGTTATTAGAGGCTCTTTAAATGACTTGTAGTCAATTCATGAAAAAGAAACAATATACTTCATCAAGTAATTTCATAACAAGCATTAAACTGTCTTTGTTTATAAATGAAAAGCAAATAACAAGTGTTAGTTTCAACAACTATAGGTAAAAGCATGATTCAAATATGTCTTGAATTAGAAGAAGCAGGATTTGAAAGCATTTCAAATTAAACCATCAAAATATAGGTCTAGACCAACTGGCTTACACCATTCTTGCTAAACGTAGAACAACAGTTCGCCAAATAATTCTAAATACGCATGAAAACATTTCATCCTAAGATGAGGCTAAGTGGGATGTTTTCGTCCAACCCCAACTATCCGTTCATAATACAAATAAAAAGTGCAAAGTATAATTCTTATAATTAAATAAAGATTGAACTAATGAATAATTGTCAATAGAAAAAGCTATTTAAATATGAAAATTTTAGCTTACTTAAATATAAAAAAATAAAATCAACTATTACCATGGGTAGAGAAATAAAGTTCTACTAAGCTATTTAAGTGTGCTGTGTGTACAAATGAAATTTACTCAAATAGACTCAATATTTTTGTTTTATTTGTATCATCAATTTGGTTGGCAAACTCAAGTTTGATCAATTATGAAAAGTTTATTTATTAGTGACCCATATTGAAGTAATAGTATACTCACAACAAAGAGCATATTGGTAACATGTATATTAATAGATAATAGTCCATCAAAGTACACATATGATAACGAGAATTTGGCTAATACAATGTTTAAATAATCCTATACAGTGTATATGATAGTTGTTTGACGATTTAGTCTCATCACTTATTTCATCCCATTTTTCATAAATCGTAGCCCATCCCACCAAACAAAAATAGAGCCAAAAATTATAAATTAGCTTGGATTATCCATATATCATTTGTTTTTTCCAACAAACTTCTCAATCAGTCTTATTTGAGTGTTGTTATGAATTAAACTTATGTTTCCACAACACAAATTTCATTCCAATCAGTTTAACAAGAAAATTTCAGATCATTCACCTCAATCAAGACCAACCAGAGAAGTTAATGTAGAATTAGTTTAGATCATATGTACTGGTTCAACCACAATGTGGTAGGCAAATATTCAAAATCATTACCTCCCAACTGCCAATTCTCAATATTGAAGCTGGAAAATTTGCAGCCTTCAATTTGTCATTTGCACCTGCACCGGAAGCAACAATTTGCTTCATGTCTTTATTGCTTCCAGAGTTAACATTTTCACTAGCTCCAGCCACAATAGAAGCATTAGTTCCCAGGGAAAGCCTCGTTTCGATCAACTCCAACAAAGATGGACTCTTCTTAAGTCGCAAGCCTAAAGGACTTGGCTCATCAAGTGGATTGTAAAGCAGTGGTGGGATTGGAAACTCATGGTTCTGGGGACTCCACTGTTACAAAAGAAAAAATAAAAAAGCAACTCAATACAAAAGAAAACATAACGGAAAGTAAACAAAGGAGAAACTTGAAACTCCAAGCAACTGAAAACACTATCCCCGGAGCCAACCCCACGACTAAAAGAAACAGTAAAACACAGAAAACACACAAACTTACATTCTTGTTATTATTGCTTAAACAAATTACTTCAGATTAACTTTCTTCAAGCTTTCTCAAGGGACCAATATTTGCTGATCAATATCGCACAATGAAGGAAGTTCATACTCTTCAATTTTATAGCAAACCCGTCACACAATTAAAATAACAATAGAAACTCAACTCAATCGCGCAGCCAAACAGGTCACATAAAAACGGGAAAGAAAAAATTCAAGAACTCAAAACCGAGAATCAATGCTGGCAAAGCAATACTTGGAAAACTCAGACATTTCAAACAATGCTTTGTCAGAAAAAGAAGAGAATACAAACAAAACAAAACCTGGTTAAGACGACAGTCGGCCAAACGAGATTGTTTGGCAAGAGGCCCGTACACTTCTTCTGAGAAATCCTCCTCGAAATGCAATGATCCCATCCGCTGAACCATAAAAAATTCAAGAATTCTTCGAAGAGTTAAAAATTGAAGCTTCCAAATCACTATCCTATCAAATGGGATATCTTTCTCTTCAAACACCCAATGCTGAAGAATTTCTTCCCTTTATCTTTCTCTAGTAGGTTTTTTTTTTTTGTCTCTCTCTCTCTAGTAGTTGTGTGCTCTTTTGAAGAAAACGAGCAGAAAAACAGCTACAATATACTGAGGTTCAAAATGATACAGTCCAAGATTTATAAAATTATGTTACGTTGATTCAGATATCCAAAATTACCAGGCTATCCTTTTTAAAATAGGCTTTTCTACCTAATTTTTTATACACACGTTTCATATTAATCATTATCCAATAATAATTAGATATGAAACATTTCAAAGACTGATTTTTATTTGATTTTACAAATACTTTTTTTTTATTTACATACACATGAATTTCAAAATTTTGTTAGGATTTTAAATTTAATAATATAATTTTTTTATTTACATGTTTACATACACAAGAGTTTCTTAAGATTCAAACTCTGGATTTTATATCTAAGATGAAGATAATACCACTAAATTTAGTAGTGAATACAATATTATTGATTTAATTGACCATTTCACAATTTAACAGGATGATTTACCATTCTACATTTAAAGTATCATAATTTTTATATACTTTTAATATTATAGCATTAAAATATATTTTGTTGGTTAAATTATAATAAGCTTTTACTTTAAATCTTTTATATAGTTATAATTCTTTTATCAAACAAAAAATCATCCTTTCGGCCCAAATATTAAGCCTTCTCTTTTTGGGCAAAGATAAATTATAATTTTTCTTATATTTCGATAGTGCAAATTGAGTAAAACAAGCATAGACATTACCTATAAAAAAAATTATTCGACTATGCTCTCTCCAATTATTTAATTTTGGTTCCTTGCAAATGCAATTATTTTGTGATTTTTTATGAGATTGTGTCTAGAGTAAAAACCCAATAATATTTGAAGGACTTTTCACATTCCAAGGCTAGTATTGTAATTTCATTTTTAGGCATGCTTGTAGCGGATAAACGTGTGGGTCCAATTCAACGATTCTTTACGACAGCTGACTTTCGGGAGACAACGGTACAGCACGTTTTTAATTGATTATTTTAATTCATGGATTAATATGCCATAGTTGTACAGTTTTTTCTCTTTAAATCTTCAAAATATATCATATAACCCATTAATGATCTTTCAGTGCCTTGTTTAAATTAATTCACATACATATAAATTTGTATAATTATATATAGCATGGGTTTTGTGACTAGCGCTATACAATTTTTGTAAGATTTTAAATTCTTAAAAAGTTATATTATTTAAAATAATTATTGGTTATTTAATTTTAGTTGCAGATTTTTTAATTTTCTAAATTATCAGAATATATCAATTAACTAAATCTAATAGCCTTTTAATAAACTCTTAAAATTCATTCAACATTACATGAATCTACACTATTATAGTAAGAAGGCTTTTTGACTATAATCATGCAATATTGACCAAATTTTGTGTGCTCACAATTAAATTTTTTATAATTGTTTAGAATAACTTTAATGGTAGTTTAATATGTATTGTGAATTTTTCAGTTTTTCAATTCATTAAAGTATGCCAACTAAGCAAATTTAATGACATTCAAGTGCAATATTTAGATCACATATATATTTATACTATCATATATAGCATGTTTGATAATAATTGTGCAATTTTTATTATTGAATTCTGAATTCTTGAAATTTATAAGAATTTAATTATTTAGAACAATACCATTAACCGTTTAACATTCATTGCAAACTTTTTGTTTTTAAATCATTGACATTATATGTCAACTAACTAAATTTAATAATATTTTAATACATTCTTCAAAATGATTCATACATGTACATTGGAATGAAATCTTTTGATCACAATTCTGTAATATTGATCAAATCTATATTTTCAGAATTCAATTTTTGAAAATAGGTTAGCTAATCAAATTTAATAATCTTTTAGTACATTCCTTGAATCACATATAAGTCAATATACTACATCATATATATCGAAGGGTCTCATGACCATAGTTAGGCATACATGTGTTTATAGTTCATTATTATATACGAGAGGATCTTTTTTACCATAATTGTGCAATGTTAATTAAATTATGCATTCTTGATTTTAGATTTTTTTTTTATATTTATAAGAACATTTGTGAATCTTTTTATAGGTCAACTAATCAAATTTAATGACTTTTAAACACATAATTTTTTAAATGACATGTGAATCTATACTATTATATTTAGGAAGAAGATAATTTTGATCAAATTCTAAATTTTTTATATTTTGAAATTTATATAAGTTGTTCGAAATCATTTTATTAGTGTTTAACATCAGTCGTGAATTTATTGATTTTTATTCATTAAAATAACCCAACAAAACAAATAAAATGACTTTCTAATTGATACAGGTACAACCGACGAGCCCAATATAGTCGGCCTAATGTTCAATATTTGGCCCACTCTACATGGACCCAAATATAAAGGTCAAATCTCAACCAAAAGTGGAGTTTACCAACCCTAATAGGGTGTCGATGAGAATCTTGTAGAGTTAATTACTTGATCGTAGTCCTCTTAACCATATCTGGTTGAGTAGGTTGTAGAGCATCACATCTCCCAATTAGGATTACATTAATTACAATGTTTACCGCTATTCACATCCACATTTAATGCAGTTGACCACCATCCTATTCATATTAATAACTCCATTAGCTAGTCACTGCTGCATTAATTATGACAGGTACTCTCGTTAATTCGAGTTAGCTGAGAGCATGGTAGCTAGCTAGTGTGGAAAATGATATCGTGAGTCCCTATATGAAGAGAAAGAGCTTCACTAGGTAGTAGGGAAAATGAGGTCATTTTGACATCACCACTTCTCTCAAGTACTAGACATTATAAATACCCTCACTTTATATTCAAAGACACATTCTTTACACTCTAAAACTGTTATTCTGCCAAATTATCTTTCAGCCAAGCATATACTGACTTAATCATTGGAAAGTCATAGTTGAGGATCCATTCGGCTAGCTTAACTTGTATTTATTGGTTGTAGGGTTCACTCACTCCCTTAGCTACCCTATAAGCTTATCTTCATGGTCAATTGACTCCTTTGGTCAATGAATAGAACCTGCTCACTAGAAATATCCTCATTTTTGGCGCCATTAAACCCCGTAACTGTGATAATGGTGAACACTAGGTGCCCTACATCCAAAAAGAAAAAGGACTGCAGATCACAACCACCACCACACCGCTACCAAAGCCCTAGCAAGCCCAAGATGTGGCAAGACCAAGTTCCTAGCTAGAGAGAATGGCAACTCTAATAATTCCACAAATCATGTAAATAATAATTAATCAAATACCAATCCAACTTTCAGCTTAACTGTCTGTCGTATCATAGGGGCATAACAACTAACCCACATCTGTGATAGTGCTACTCCCCATCCATCACGACATGAAGGTAAACCCTAGTGGAAGGATAAAGTATTGTAGGAAGAAAAAACATGGGAAGAGGTATGTCCTTAGGCTAGGTGGCAAGAGGTGAGTTCCCTCATGAAAAGCCTTGCCATTATCCCTAAAAGGAAGTCACAAATTCAATCGAACACCTCGCTTGACCCTATCAAGCCCAGCTGTGTGAAATGGTCAAGTGCCCTAAGCCCTAGCCCAGTCAGAATCTATCGTAAGTAGACCGCGAAGAGTGGGAAGAAGTCTCTTAGTACAACAGTTGAGCAAACGATTAGAAGAAATGTTAAGGCGAAACACTAAAAGAAATTTATAGCTTGACAACACTCCTTGACTTTTCCAAGAGAGATAATCTCTATTCATCCAGAAAATAGTCGAGGAGCGAATAGCAATTGATGTAAAGATCCCAACTAGCTTACCCATATATGATGGATCAACCGACCCAAATGAACATCTTCTCCAATTCAAGCACATAATGCAACTCCATAGTCACAAAGAGCACATATATGCTAAGATGTTGATCACCGCATTCCAAGGGATAGCTCTTGATTGGTTTGTCAAATTGGAGCTAACTTTGATATTTTCCTATAATCAGTCTTGCGATAAGTTCTTACGCCAATTTGTTAGCTGAAGAAAAGCTAAGGCTGTGATTGTCTGTAGAGTTTTGTCTCATGTTTTGTGATTTAAAGATTTTGGGGTTGTTTTAGTGTTTTTAAAATATGAGAATGAGATATGAGGTTGTTGTGAGTAAAATATAATAATTATAGTGATGTATTGATGTGATTTGAGATTGTGAATGGTTGTGTAATCGTTTTTTAAATATGTTTGAGAAATTTATTTCAGATAATAAAAGTATTATATGACATTTGTTTTTTTGAGTTTGCTAGGGATTTGTAATAAATTAACAATTTACTATTAATTTTTAATTTTAGTAAATCAATATTTTCCCTTAACTCTTACCAAAATATAATCTATGAGTAAATCTATTTTT
>JACGDI010005861.1:264704-301115 GCA_014898725.1 Jacaranda copaia
TTGACTTTTAAAATATAATTAACTAATTATATTTTTGAGAAATTCAAATTAAAGAACAAAATGAAAACTTTGTAAATGTGTTTTTTATGTATAAACAAAAACTAAAATCTTATTGAGAAGATTTAGTTTTTCAAATGGAGGGAGAGAGAATTTTAAACTTGGTGAACATGGAGAGAGAGAGAGAGAGAGAGAGAGAGAGAGAGAGAGAGAGAGAGAGAGAGAGAATAGTGTGGTGATCTCATTTCTAAAAAAAGTGAAACATAAGGAATAGTGATATTTCAAGGGAAACAAGATTTTGATATTTCAAGGGAAACAAGATTTTGTTTAACAGCCAAGCACACTTTCTCCATTTTTCCAATCTCATAAACCAAAATTATGGAGTTTGCTTGACAAGAAAGCACAACCTAAGCTCCTCCACATCTTCATACAATTAAGCAAAATAATGAAGAGTCCCTCAGAGATGTTTTTGCGAGGTTCAATATTGTGGTATTAAAAATCGACAACCCCAGGATGGAGTTCCTAATTGATATCCTTTTTCTTGGACCTAAATACAAGGAGTGTGCCAATGCATTGGTTAGAGAGAGACCAAGAACAATAGAATATATGCTCTACCTAGTTGAATGATACATGACTTAAGAAGATATGAATATGATGAAATATGGGAGTATGAGCAAGAAAACAAAATGAATAAAAGGAAAAAAAAAAAGAGGATAAATAGCAAATAGGTGGCAATCAATCTCCTATCAAGAGGTTCCACCATAACACCCCTTTCAACATACTAAGAAAGGAGGTCCTGCTTGTAATACAACATGAGAACCTTCTGAAAAAAATTAAGAAAGCTCAATAAGACAGTCACCATGAAGAACCCAAAAAGCTACTGCAATTTTCATAAATAGAAAAGCCATGACACTAAGAATTATTTGCAATTACATGATGAGATAGAGCATCTCATCCAACAAGGATATTTGAAGAAGTATATTGACTAGAGAGGTCAGAAGATGGATGTGCAAATTGACTAGACTCCTTATAAAGCAAGGTGCAAGAGCCTAAGGAGGGGTGATAAAGGAAAGAAGAAGATAAAGGTCGAGAAAACAACACTCAAAGGAGTGATTGATATAATAGTTAGAGGTCTTAAAGGGAGGGGGGACTTTAAGACAGCAAAAAAGCAAATCTAGTGAAAATTGGAGTCTGTCAAAAACATATTAGCAAACACAGTCTGTCAAGGTCTCCACAAGTACTGAGCGCATTTCATTCTCAGACTTCGACCCCATCCATATAAGAGAACAAGGAATGGACAACAAGTTGGGTTACCTTTTAGTTGTCACTGTTGAAATAGCAAACTTTGAAGCTAGAAAGATCTTAGTCGACAATGGTAGTTCAAAAAACATTATCTTCTTATCAACCTTAGGCAAGATGTATATGGGCTAGTTAAAGTTTGAATAGGTTAGAACCTCACTTGTGGGTTTTGATGGTTCTAAAATCATCTCGATCGAATCCATATCATTGTTTACATCATTCGACACTTGATGAACATTGATGATAAGTTATTTAGTGTTCAATGCTCCATTCTTTTATAGCGCAATAATTAGGAAACCTGCTCATAATAACTTTAAGGCAATCATATTGACCTACCATATACAAGACAAATTTTTCATAAGTGCAAAAGTTGGGGAGTTGCTATGCAACATGAAGGATACTTGTTGTTGCTATACTATTTCGGTAGAGATAAACAACTAGAAAGTTTGACCACAACCAAAGCCCTCATAGAACATCCCAGTAATTGAACTTGAGGAGGAACAAATGACCAAAAAGAGAAGGCAAAAAATGACTAGAATCGAGCCGATAGGAGAATTTAAGACAATTGAGTTGGAACCTGGGAACCTCAACAAAAGAACACCAAAATTGGCATGTGTTTAGGGAATCTAGCCCTAGGTTTCCTCAGAAAAAATATTGATGTTTTTGCTTGGAAGGCAATTGACCTCCAAGGAATCTAGCCCTAGATCACTGTCCACCACCTCAATGTAGACCTTTTCTACAAGCCAGTCAAACAAAAGACTAAGATCTTCAATGCAGAAAGATGCCAGATCATTGAGGAGGAGATCGACAAGCTCATAGAGGTAGGATACATTATAGAAATTTAGTACCGTAGTTGGTTGTGTCATGTAGTCTCTATCCCTAAGAATAAAGGTGAATAGAGAATGTTTAATGAATTTACTAATTTGAATAAAGCATGCCCTAGGGACCCTTACCCACTACCCTGAATAGATTTGTTAGTAGACTCAACATCAAGCTATAACCTATTGAGTATAATGAATGCCTTCCAATGATACTATCAAGTTTTCAAAGCCCCTAAAGACAAGGACAAGACGTCTTTTGTGGTCCATAATGGTTTATATGACTTCTTAGTAATACTATTTAGCCAAAAAAATACAGGGGCAACCCACCATAGATTGGTGAACTTATGTAAAAAAATGAGAGAAGTTGAACAACGTAAGTCTATGTGGATGACATGATCATCAAATTCAAGAAAAAAATTAATCACTTGACCGATCTTGCTGATACATTTTCTATCGTAAGAGCTTTTGGGATGAAAATCCAAATAAGTGCATCTTCAGGATGAGAGCGGTAAGTTTCTTAGGTATATGTTAAGCCAAAGGAGGATAGGGAAGATCCAAGCAATCTAAGATATTACATCACTAAAGATAGTTAGGGAAGTACAAAGACTGGTGAGAAGCTATTAGTTGGTGAGGTCTTGTATTTATGCCTTGCTATGTTGGTAGTATCAGTTAGTTTAGTCCTTATGTCAACCAATCATGGCATGCATCAAGCATTATATTATATCAGCAAAACTTTATAGGACCTCGAGCACAACTATTTGGAGATTGAGAAATTTACACTCATATTGATTACAGTAGCAAGGAAATTAAGAACTTATTTCTAGTCTCACTCCATAGTTGTCTTAACAAATCAACCCCTAAAATAGGTGTTGTTGAAGTTAGGTATGTTCAAAAGGTTGACCAAATGGGCTATCAAGTTGGGGGAATTCGATGTTAAATTCTAATCACTAATAACCATCAAATAACAAGTGCTCGTCGACTTCATGGTCGAACACATCAACTTCCCTATAGTAGTCGAGCAACAACTAGCCATCTAGTCTCTGTAAGTAGATAGGTCATCTACATCATCAGGGGAAAAAGCAAAAATCTCTTTATGCTCCTCTCAAGCTGAGAAGTATGACATTGCTATCAAGCTTAGCTTCCCAGTGACAAACAACAAAGTCAAGCATGAGGCACTCATTGCAGACATGAGGACAACAGTGGAGTTGAGTACTTGGCAGTGATCACATATTCTCAACTAGTAGCCGAGCAGTTTGATGGCAATTTCTAAGCTAAAGAAACTTCCATGAACAGATACCTGATAGAAGTTAAGACGCTACAACAACTTAAAAAATTCACACTTAGTCAAGTCCTTGGGTCAGATAATGAAAGGGCAAATGCATATCTAAACTCTCCAGCTCGATTAAAGGGATAAGGGAAAAAACTATTATGTTTTTGGTTGCAGAGAAACCCGTTGAAAGAATATAGAATCCCAAAAAGGAAGATAACTTAAAGAGGTCTAATAACTTATAGCAAGATATTTCAGGAAAACAATAAACGAGAACTTCCAGCTATAATTAAAGTTCTAATAACAACAAAAATATAAAATGATATAGTAAATAAGACAAAGGATTTACAGTGGTTTGGCAAGCCTACTCCACTACCTAAGCCACAAGACTTAGGATTTTAACCCGCACTTTACTTAAAAAGAAAGGATTAGTACAAAAGTACAATAGTCAAGATTGGTCCCTCAACACTTTGCTAGCAACAATACTAAACTTGACTAGTCTATAACAATAATTCGAGGAGAGACTAATCTTGAGAGAATAGAAATTTTCTATAAAGCTTATTGAGCAAAGCTACTCGCAATTTTCCAATGTAACAAGTCTTAGTTTAAGTATAGTAAGAATTGTGAATTCTTTCCAAATGAAAGTTGCCTAAATTGATGCTAGAATTTTGCTACAAACAGTCAACTTTCCTTATTACTTCCCAACGCTAACTTCTCTTAAACAAAATTTGCATAATCAGGGTAAGTTCTACGCCAACTTTCCTTTATTCTTAAGATATGAATCAAGCAATTATATTAGAAAATTTAATAAAATAATTTATGCAAAATAGGCATTAATCAAAATCAATCAAACAAGAGATTCTAACACCTGCAATAAATGAACTTGACCATAACCAAATTAGGGAGATAAAAGAGTTGTTGTCAAGTTGGCAAGATAATGTCAAAGCATATTTGAGGAAAGGTTGGTTGTCGAAACATAAGATAAAAGCTAGGATACTAAAAGTCGAGCAACAAAATTCACCCTCGACGAGTTTAGACAGTTATACAAAATGTCTCTTTTTGGCCCATTGAGATACTTTAAACTAGAAAAAGCTCAAGAAGTGCTAAACTGATGAACTCAGGCATTTGCAGCAACTATTCTAGTGGTTGAGCATTAGCCTACAAAGTCATTAGATAAGGATATTTTTGGCCGATATTATTGAAAGATACAATCAACTTTGCCAAAAAATGCCCATCCTAGCAAGTTTATGCCAACATCAATCATAAGTCAGCCTCAACTTTAGTCCTAATTAATATCACATGGCCACTCAACTAGTGGAGAATAGATATAATGGGATCATTCCCAAAGGCCATAGGGTAAAGGAAATACATGATAGTTGTAGTCGAATATTTCACCAAATGGGTCTAGGCAGAAGCCATCTTAATGATAATAGATGCTGCAATAAAGAGTTTCTTATGAAAAAAATATCATCTACCATTTTGGATAACTAAAAGTGATGATATTGGATAATGGCACTCAATTCTAAAGTAGAAACACCAGAGGTTGGTATGAAAGCATGTGAATACGACAACATTTCACATTAGCAAGCAATCCACAAGTAAATGGACACATGGAGATCACAATAGCACTATTTTGGATCATATCAAAACTTGACCAGAGGGATCTAAGGGCAATTGGGCAGACGACCTCCCAGGGGCATTATAGGCCTACAAAACAACCCCAAGAGTAGCCATATGTCATAACCTTTATAGTCTGGTATATAGTTCAAAAAATGTGATCCTCGCAAAACTAGTATAACACAGCTGGCATAATTTGCTACAACTTGATAAGAAATGAATAAGGACTAAAGGCACAGGTCGATCATGGCTAAGAATTACAGCAAGTTTGCCCAACCAAGGAGCTTTCAGATTGGTGATTTTGCTCTCAAAAAAGTGGAGGTCTCAAAGAGCGTTGGCAAACTCTACCCGAAATAGGAAGGGCTTTACAATATTACAAAATTTGCCAAAAATAACTCCTACTAGTTAGCCAACATAGAGAGGTAACAAACTACCCCAATCATGGAATGCCACTAATTTAAAAAGATACTATGTATAAACGAGATCCTATTTTCTCATAATACTTATATCTTATGAGATCTTGTTTTCTCGACAAAGTTCTTATTTCATAATAAAATCCTAATTTTTCATTACTTTAGTCATCTAGCATAAATTAATTAATTATAAGTTGCGTGAGATCCTATCTTCTCAAAGCACACAATAACCAAATTTTTCTTTAAGAATGAGACCCCGACTTCTCAAAATTACCTAGCATGAACGAGTTAATTATATATTATATGAGATCCAATCTTCTCAAACTACGTAATTTATAGTTTAATTTGGTTTTGACCAGTTAACATGAAGAGGGGTTTGACCTCGTACTTCAAACTAATTAGAAATCAAAATAGAATAATGTAAACAATGAAAGATAAAAAGAGAGATACTCTAATCGATGACAAGCAATGATGAAAATAAAAAATTGTTCAAATTTTTATCCTATTACAAGTCAAAATAAAATTTATCTAGAGTACATCATAAAAATTTGAAAAGCAGTCAGCTGGATCCAGGCCCCTCCCCAGCCTAGTGGGAGCAGCAGCTTCCCTTGCCTCAGTCATGACCTCATCCTCAATCTTATTGAGCTCATCCTCACCCGTGGTATCAACCGTAACAACACAAACCTTCAACCTCTTGCTCTTTCCTAGAAAAGGGCATATTGATTGGACAAGATGGTCCAACGTCATCGCCCAAGGGTTGACGTTCAGTGATTAAGAAATACTTTACCATGTTCACCTCTTTATTCTTGATCTTGTAGTTGAACTAGTTTTTGAACTCAAACTCTTAACCTACGAGAGAAATTTTTGGGTGAGCTAAAGGTTTCACTGCTTCAGCAGGAGCATCTTCAGGATAGACCTTTAGCTACTCATCCTTAAACACATTGAATCAAGCCTTAAACTCTGTATGGAATTGGTAACCTAAGAACTCTAGTTGTTTCACTGCCTTTTTGAGCTTTTCCTTGGCATCGTCCATGCTAAACACCACAACAGCATCGATGAAGGCAAGGCTCAACATGAACTACTGCATTACCTCATTGCTAATATCAAACAACATCTTGAAAAACTCAGCCCTCCCGTAACAAAGGCAACTCTAGTGGCCTTGCAATCCTACCAGAAAGAGAGGTATCCTTAACTTCAACCCTCACTTTCTTTAGTAAGTTACCCAATCAACTCTTTTCAGTTACTCTAAATCTTTCTCCTCAATCTACCTCATCAACTCCTAGATCTTGGAATTAAGTGAATTGAACTTGGTCTTAAAAAGCTTAGGACTGTATCTTTTCTAATTCTTTGCATTTTTTTAGCTAGTTAGCATGCTTAGCCTGAGACAATTAGAATCATCGATGCAAGTTGTAATCCTATTGCCAACCAACAAGAGACAATCAGGACATCAATAATGCTTAAATTCCAACTTTACAACAAATTGAACAAAAACTTACCATGTTTGCATGATACATAAATGTTTTTAGCATTTTGGCTTGTTAAGGCTCAAGCATAATTTTCTGGTCTTTGAGAAATAGACCAGCTATAAGTACCTTTAGAAGTGTCACTTCGACCAGCTTCACGCTCATCATTAAAGCAATGTTTATCACCCCTATCCTAGGCCTGAACCTTGGTTTGAGAAAAGTTGGAAGCTCGAATGGCTCTTCATTAGGCAACAACTCAAAAGCATCAACATCAAGAGCAATTATTTTCCCTTTGGCCGCTAATCTTGCGCCTAACCTCAACAGCATTCCTCTTTGGCCGCATAACAGGACTAGTGATATTGGCCATGCTTTATCAAGTAGCCAAAGGAGTTGCTGGTAGCACGCATTCAGATTGGGCTACCAAGGATGCTATTTCTCAACGGGTGGTGGTAGTCTCCTACGAATCTTGTGCTTTCTGCTACCTGGCCATAGCAAGTTGGCGCGCTTGATTCATGATTGATCAATATAGAAATGAAAACTCAATAAAAGATCAATTAGAAACATAGCAGAAGGAACAACAAAGCCTAACAAAATAGATTATACTTAAACATACATGTGGCAGCATGCTCACTAAAGTGGTTGACAACCATCGTTACACCAAATTCCTCTCCTTAGTAAACCTAGTGCTGCCTTCTCCCCAAAATCAATTAGGTCTCAGATGAATGTATTGTACCAAGTTGGATTCTTATTACATAACATATCGACTCACCTCTTCAACCATCCCTGGGGTATGTTAAAACTACCCATACTAGGAGCTTGAACAATAGAATACCTCTCTTCCAATCTTGACCATGAGAAGAATATGGGGTCATGAATATTTTTGATGAGGATGGGTAGTAAGATAATAAAAACCCAACTCCTTAGTGCTTTATGACTTTCGAAACATAGGCAGATGGAATAGATTACTAAAATTTGTGAATAAAGGGGTTTACATCATCATTAGGATAATAAAACTGTACAAAATTGAAAAATAATTTGATAGTAATTAGGTGATACAAACTTGAAGACCTAAGAGCAAGTCAACTATATAGGCTATGTAATCAAAAACATAAGACTGCACTTCAAAACATCCTCACACATAGCTATGCACTATTCTGAGGGCATGTTTATTCTATCTCTCAACATAAACTTGATTAACTAAACTCCTCAGGAATGTGATACCTTCACCTAATCAACCCCAAATTATCTAGAGAGATCTTTGACACTATTTTGCTATAATGAGCGATTGTAAACAACCTCTCCCTCAACACTGGAGGTCGAGAGGCCTCACCAAATGGCCCCCTATCAACTGTAGAGGCAGAGGGCCCCGCTTCCTTATGTACCACTTCCTTCTGCTCATTGCCACTCTCCCTACTAAAACTACTAAAAGTACAGAGCTATTATTAGAAGTATCCCTAAAAGACTCAGTACCCCTACTGGTCGAACCTTTAGATGACCAGGTCATCTCAAAATCAAACGACTCCTCTCCACTTTCCTCAAAAACCCTAGCTATACTATGGATGAAAATATTAAAATGCGAATATATAGAAGCAAGTTTAGAAGAACAAAAAGAACTTATGAAGACATAAAGAACGTAAAGCCTAATGAAAGACGGCGAGAAAACACTCATCACAACTTTTAGAACTAATAACTCTCAAATAGAAGTATTAGAGCTCAACCCCTCACTAACATATGGTAAAAATGGTAAATGATAAGTCAGATGGGCTATTTATAGGCTATCATTAGGCAAGTCAACTAGTTTAAATGATCGGGTACCAACTATTTATTGCATAATGCCGATCATCGCGTGTAACCGCTTGAGGTAACCACTCAAAACCACCAAGTGATTGCTACCATCAAAACCCTGGTCAAAGTTCAAATGGATAGGTTGAGATAATGCTATAATAATTCAACTACTCCTCATTCCTACCTTTCGCAAGATCGATGGGACTGAGGAGTAAGAGGAACTTATGATATGGGTATAGCCCATATAGCCGACGAGCCGAATATAGCCAACCTAATGTTTGATATTAGGCCCAACCAATACATGGGCCCAAATATAAAGGTCCAATCTCGACTAAAAATGGAGCTTACCAACCCTAATAAGGTGTTGACGAGAATCTCGCAAAGGTATTTGACCACAGTCCCCTCGATCGTGTCTGGTCGAGTAAGCTATAGACCAGCACATCCCCCAATTAGGACTGCATTAATTACAGCAATTGCCACTAGTCATGTCCATATTTAATGTAGCCCAACCATCGGCTAGTCTGCAGTAATTACTCCATCAGCTGATCACCTTTGCATTAATTACAACAAGGGCTCTCCTTAATTTTGGCTGGCCAAGAGCTTGCTAGCCAGTTAGTGTGGAAAAAGACATCCTATGTCCCTATGTGAAGACAAGGAGCTTCACTAGGTAGGGGGAGAAGGAGGACATTTCGACCTCACAGCCTCACTCAAGTACCAAACATTATAAAAACTCTCAATTTAGATTCAAAGGTACATTCTTTACACTCTAAAATCGTTACTCTGCCAAATTACCTTTTGGTCGAGTATATACTGATTTAAGCATAGAAGGGTCATAGTCAAGAATCCTCTCAACTAACCTAACATGTGTTCGTGGATTACAAGGTTCGACTCACTCCCTCAACTTCTCCCTGAGCCTATTTTCTTGGTCGATTCCTCTTGTCAACAAACAGAAGCCAATCACCAAAAATATACTCATCACTAGTATGTACTATGGACTTACTAATACACTCCAAAATTAAAGAAGTTTCCATTCAAAAGTGACGTAACATACACATGTTTAAGGAATGTTTAAGTTAAAATATTAAATAATGCCACTAAATTAGCTAAAAATTATAAAATAAAAAAAATGTGGATACAATTTCATCTTTAATACATTAATTCTCCTTTCACCTCAGTCATGTTTTTCTCGCAACTTAGATTTTATATAAAAATATTATTACCGAGTTTCTGGGAACGTACTATTGCAATTGCCATTTTTTTCCCTTAATCTCTTCCAAGATCCATACTAAATGTTAATATATATGTAGTTTCTATTTGATATTATTTGCAATTGATTGCTTTTTTGCGATTTCTGTTGTTTAACTTCACGATTCATTAAATATATATATTAATTTCTCTTGTAATCTTGCAATTTTATACTTATTTTAAGTTTTTATATCATTTTTGTTAGTTTTTTTATTTTTATACAATTTTTTATTTTATATATATACCATATATACTTGCCCATTGATAAAATCAAATATAATTAATTCTTACATACTTTTCAAAAATTATTAAAATTGATATATTATTTTATTGTTATTGGTTCAAGTAAGTATATTGATTTGTTGATTTTCTCTTTATATAATATTTCCATCATACTTTCAAAGCTCTTCTTTTGGGGAAAAAAAGAATCTAAATATAAATAGAGTATGATAGAAGATGAAAGAACGCAGAAATACATATAATTTCAAATAGGCTCTTGTTGAGCTTGAGATTATTTAAAATTGTTTTCATTGTTATTTCCTTGAAAAATTTTCAAATAATTTTATTAATTAATTAATTTATTTTTACGTTTGATCTCCTGGTTTATAGTTAATATCCATATATTGGCATTTTACATTTTTGTTTTGAGTTATTCTATTTTTTATGTATTCATATATCCACTTCAAATATGTTATACTTTTCTTTGCTTATTATCATCATTATTTTTCTATGAGAATTTCTTATTCATTCCTAAGTTGGGGGAAGTTACTTGATTTCTCAACTGATAGTATATTTATTTATTTATTTATTTGTATTCTTATAGATTTTTTTATATATTTCTGTTTATCTTATATTTTTGTATTCACTTCAAACATAAGAATAACTAGAGATCATACATGAACTACTTTGTATCTTTGTAAATTTTTTATTTCTCAATAACATGATTACAATCATGTATTTTTTGGGTAAACTTTAACGTATCACATGAATTCAACTAAATGACAAATATGAAATTTTTAAAGAACTTTGGTTATATTTAATTTATAAAAGTTTAATAAGAGATGTTTTAGTTACCTACAAAGTACAAAGATTATAAGATTAAAGAAGAAAATGCCAAAAAAAATCATATTTAATGAATCGCGAAGTGAAGTATTAGAACAAAAAGAAAAACAGTCATACAAATATTGATGTTATTCTCCATATTTAATTATATCCATATTTAATTTCAATTAATTTTTTTATATAATCGTTTATCTTTTACTATATTGTTTTAATGGATAGGATGAAGCTTTTTTATTTTTGGGATTATCCATTCATCTGGTATTGTTAATTTCTCCATTGCTCTATATAATATTTTTTTTGCGCTGTTTGATTTATTTAAATTTTAATAAATTTATTGAGTTTTTATTTTCTTTATACAAATTTGTATGCATATGTTTCACACATTTTCGTTGATACAAGCAGATATATATATATATATATATATATAATTTCTGCTTATCTTTCTAAGATTGTAGAAGTTGGAGAAATTCTTTTCGGCCAATATCGTATATTGTGAATTATGAAATGAACTATTAGAACAAAGAGAAAGCAGTATCGCACCTATAATATTACAGTTCATATTAAATTATTACCAATTTTAGTTCCTACTTGATTTTATGTTTAATTGTTTTGTTCATCTTTAATTCATTGCTCATCAGATGAAATTTATTTTTGGATTATCTCCATTAATCCTGTATTGTTTGTACAAATTCATAAAAATTATCCAAATTTGTGTTTAATTTTATTTTTTTTGGCAATGTTTCATTTATTTAAAATTCAAGCAAACGTTTTATTCATGTCCACTGATAAACGCTAACATGCATATTACTTCAATTTATTTCTTTTTTAGAATTGTAGAAGTTAGACAAATTATTTCCAGCAAAACTTATAGTTATTACCTTTTTCTCAATTAACTGTATCAATTCGTTGTTTCTGTATATTTGATGTCTCCAAAAATAGGCTATCGATTTATTGACATTTATGTATTTATTTAAATTTTTTTCTTCTCTTTTTTTATACATTTATTATTCACTTAAAAACGACTTAATTTTCCTAGGAACCCCCCGCCCCCCACCAGAAAATTTCTCTTTTTTTTTTTTTGGGGGGGGGGGGGGGGGGGGGGGGGGGGTCAACAAGTGCAAAAGAGAGTACAGACAACACTGATTTCTGAATCAATAAAGTTTACATATACCACAAAATTTTGCAGCAGCCAGCAGAGGCCATTCTTTTGTTGTCATTAAGGATGCCATGGCAAGAAAACAGTAACTTTGTAATAAAAACAAAAGCTCCAGGGTAAGAGAATATATGATTTTCATCAGCTAAAAAGTAGAGCTCATAACAATTATGCATTTGGAATGATGAACAAAAAAAAGATGCAAAAGAAAGAACTTCTTTGATCCCCGACAAGAATGCGAGAAAACCTTTGCAATGAAATAGCAAGCTCTACATACTAGTCCAGGATGAATGCATCAGCTTCAGTTCGACCGGTTTACTTTCAAATATGGCAACGCACCTATCACATTGTTATAGTCGCTCCGATCAATTTGCACCTGTAATGACAAGCTTAAAGATGTCAGAAATCATAGTGTTGGCAGAGTCAACAAACAGCTAACGTTAAATGAAAAAGAAAATTGGAATGCAAGCAGGAATTATGCATTTCAGACAGCCTCTTGCAACATATTCAAACATAGTATCATTGAAGAGTATGTATGCAATGTTCTTCAGCATAATCTGCCAAGACAGTAGTAGTACTGTAAGAATTTTGGGTTTCAAACACCATATTGCTACTCATACATATTGGTAAAGAGTTTATAGTTATCTGTTCCTTTCATTTCTATTGTCTTTTTCTTTCTTCATTTATAAGGAAGCCAAGCTGTATTTCTTCATATACTCTGAGTACTTCCATATGATGGACTTCAGCTACAACTGTCAAAAACTGGCATGCAACAACAAATGTTAACACTGTCCATGTTTTAACAAGAATTAAAGTTCATGAATAGTTATCATATTAAAAAATCCAGTAAAAGTTAAAGCTTTTCATGCAAACAATTCGAACTCACTGTTTTTCTTCTCATGAAAACAGGGGGCCAGTAGAAAGTGCAACAAGGATTTACATGTTTACTATTTTACTTCACACAACATCAGTAGTCTAGGTTTCAGAAGGCTGTTACTTCCATGCACAATTTCTTTATCCACACCACCAGAAAATGTCATATAAAACCAAAATTACCAGTAAATTACCCATGTATGCATGTTGGGACATGTTGCTGACTACATTCCACATCCAATTTCAACAAAACTGTTAGACCATAAACCTCAATTATTTTATATAAGATGATAGGACATGCATATGCTGAATCTAAAAGTGAAATTAAGGACTCTATGATAGTTATGGACAATGGAGCATCAATTAATGCTCTCCAGTGTCCACACAGTTTTGCTTTATTTCCGAGTATATGAACATTTGGCATCTGGCATCCACCTACTCTCAAGAGGCAAAATTTAAAATTTCCTAAGAAGTAGATTGATATTGACCACTTCCAAGCTTGTCGTTTGAAATTGATTTTTCAAATTCTACCAAATAGAGGCATATGCCGATATATACATGTCATAAATCATAATCAAAACCTTTTGTCAAGCCACAGCAACCTATTAATTATTGAGAAAAAACTTGGACATTTTTATTATAACTGCTTTTCTCTGCGATGACTCTAATAACTGTGCATGGAGCATGCGATTTTCCCATGTTCTCAACCATAAACTTCATTGTTCAGGAAAACCTCTAATAATTACTAATCCTTTTCTTTCTAACTTAATAACAAAGTTCATCCAGCAGATACTAAGAAACAATTTATCCCACTAGAATCAGTTGAAATCCTACTTTCGCTGATTTCCTGATCACTCCTATGTTTATGATGTCTTTAACTGTTAGAAATAACTCTAATGAGTACCTTTAGCTTGTTTTATAAGAGATATTAGCTGATGCCCTGAAAGAACAGTGAGATTATCTAAAGAACTCAACGCTCATCCCCGATATATTTCAGCAAAGATGGCACAACTACTCATCTTCCATGCCCTCCCTCCTTGCAGGGCACAAGTGGATGCCAAAAACTCTTGCTGATTAAGGAATTCTTGACAAACTGCTTCAACTGAATTACAGGCCACAAACCCTCCCCCCACCCCCAGCACCACAAAAGGAAAAACACATATTTGCATTCCAGGATCCTGCTTTAAACGTTATTCAATCTAAAATCAATTTCATTTTATCAATTTTTCACAAAATCATGCTGAGCCATTACAACCACATTGGGATATCAAAAGAGTGAATAATTAGTAGTCAATGAAACAAGTACCAGAGTAAGATAAAATCAAGCGTTTATATTTAAAACTAGAACGAAAGAATTTCAAGGGAAAATGAGGCCAAAAACTCAAACCATTTTAGAGAGTCTCAATCTCCGCTTAGTGTTCTTCTTTCTGAGCAAATGCTGCTTCCCTGCCCTTCTCCTCATTATCTTCCCACTTCCCGAAACTCGAAACCGCTTAGCAGAAGCCTAATATTCTCATTCAAACAACATCAGGATTAGAAAATTCTAAAAGCCCAAATCATTAAAACTCAAACTAAACACACACATACATTGACGCACGCCATGAAATTCAACTAAACACGGTATATAAACGTCAATACAAAAGAATTGCCTTGTGGGTCTTCATCTTGTAGCCCTTTGCACACTCAACCGTCAGCGGCCGTGAATTTCTCTGAACGGGGCTAGCAAAAGGGAAGCCTTTGGTAAGAACAAGGGAGCGAAGGCCAGAAATAGAGTGCGAGGAGCTGAGGTTGAGAGATGAGGTTTGTTTATTGATGAATGGCGTTGCGGGAACTCTTGCCGATTGAAATACTTTGTGCGGAAAACAAGTTTTGAGTCCAAAAGTAAAGACAGCCGTAGCCATTTTGCTGTAGCACTGTTAGCTCTCGGAAAGATGGGGTTTTTCGCAGTTGTGGATTTCTTGAGAATTTCTGGTTATGGATAAAAGGGTGTGGCAGTTTCGCCCAAACGATTGGGGAGCCTCGAATCTTGTTTCAGTAATTGGAATTACAATGCGGTGAGTTTACACTTTACAGTACACTGGTCACAGTGAAACTCCATTTGTTAAATTAATTTGCTTCTGTAAAATCTTTTTCAACCAACTTCACTTTACCTAGTGAAAATTAAGATTAAAATTTTTTTTGGCGGTTAATAAGCATAAAGTAGCCAAACCTAGTTTGTCTTTAGGAATCAGTCTCCAATTTTATTTTATGTTTGGTATGCACTCCCACTTCGAATTTTATTTTTGAATTCATTTTTTACTTGAGTCAAAAAAACAAAAAATAACTATCATATCAAACTAAAATCGCAAAAGCCTTCAAATAAACTATACCAAACACGTTTCTCTTCATTTACGACACTGATTTCATATTTTTCTTTTAACTGATATTCCCCCATCTTGCAATCTATCTTGCTAGTTGCTCTCCTTGCTCAAGCTTCCAACTTCTACCCGCATTGCTTCTATTTTTGATTTACTTCCTACTCTCTTTCAAGTCATATCTTTGTTATTCTTGAAGACCAAGCAACAAAGTTTCATCTCCATTTGCAAAGACGAAGAGGTTATTTTTGGAATTAGATTTCGGCTTCTCCCTCCGTTGCTTTTGTTTTCGATTTTGCTACTCCCTACTCTCTCTTCCAAGCTAGTTTTTTTCATTCCTGAAGACCCAACAAGAAGGATTTCATTTTCACCTCTATTTGCAAAGACAAAGAATTTTTGAATTAGATTTTTGTTATTTGTTGTTTTAATGTTGAATCTTCATCAATTTTTTTTTTTTTAGTTTTATTATACTTAGTTTTGTTTATTGTGCTTGACTTTGTTAGAAAATACTTAATTCATCTATATTTAGTATTTTTTAAAAAAAAGAAACTAATCCAACTATATTTGTATTTGACAAAGCAATATTGATCCTTGTATTTATTGTTTTAATACTTATTTCAATTAGTATGTGTTTAATTTTAGTATTTATACACTTCATATTAAGTATAATGTACATTAGTTATTTTGTTGAGTAAATTTTAAAAATATTTTTTCTGTTATGTTAATTAAGGAATGTTTGAATCTCATAATTTATACTTTGATAGTTTTATGTTAGTGATTGATAATTGTATAAATGTAGTATTACCTGCACATAAATCTGGTATTAAACTGTTATATTTCAGTATTTTTATGCCCATGTGTAGTACTAAATTTTGAGTTTTCTACAGAATCAATATTGCACATGTGAGGATACTGGAAATGAAATTGTTGATACTGCAAAGGTAAGCTTAAATACTCTAAAATCTAATATTTACTACTTCATCTCTTTGCATAAACATTAAATTTTGTACAAGTAATATTGTATAAGTTTTTTTAATACTAGATTTATTGATAAAGAACACAATATGCTATTATGTTTAGTACAAAGTATATATCATATACGAAAAGGGTGTTATTGTTGTCTATGGCAATATTGGCATTGAATACATTGCAAAACCCCTCAGGGAATTTCAAGGGAAAATAGATTATAGAGGATGCAATGGCATATTTGACAGACAACATAAGATTATTGATTCCTTTTTATCTACAATAATTTGGAGTAATAATAATTTATTACTTATTTTAATTTTACATTAATCTAATGATCTTCGAATTGACATTTGAAATTCTTTTGAATGTCATTATTTGGCATGGATTAGAATATCAAGGACATATTACTACTACAATTTCGAATCTGAGCATGACTTGCTACATTCTGATACAATATGAGGGTGACTTGTTGCATTATGATATAATATGAGAATGACTTTCTAGTACAAGAAAGAAAAGATAACTTAGCCGCTTAGGGGAATGCTGCTATGATCGCAAGCAGTTGGGTTAGTTTCCACAAGAAAGCAAAAACAATATAGGGTCTAAGGTTTTCATAGATACTAGATTTTGGTACTAGACATTCAGATTGTAATATTTATTATGATATTTAATAATCATGCAATAGCTAGATTAAAACAAGTTCAACTTAATCTCTTATGTACTTAGAATAATACTATAAATCAAGAAAAAAATACCACGTTTTTAGTTTTATGTACTTGATTTTTTAAATTTTGTACTTAATTTGCCTCGTTCTATACTTATTCAGTGTATTTTTATACTTGTTTTTTCCTTTGGTCGAATTTATTTTAATTCGATGGGTGAAACAACATATAACACCCACTAATGCACTAAAATCATGCTTTCTTCAAGTAATGGGCATGATACTATAAGCACAAATAGTTGAGAACATAAATAGCCTCATCCAACCATTTGTATGCTTATTTATACTAGTATAAACCATTGATGAATGAGGAAAATGTATCCCTTCGACACCACAATCGAAAATTAATGAAGCTTTCATGACTATATCGATTCTAAGATTAATGAATTATGATTTAATAATCATTCAATGGCCAAATTAAGAAAAATTCAACTTAATCTCTTATGTATTAAGAATGACACTGCAAATCGAGAAACAAGTACCATTTTTCTTTTTTGTTTTATTTACTTGATTTTTAATGTTTTGTACTTCATTCGTGTCATTCTATACTTATATGGCATGTTTTTGTACTGACTTTTTCTTTAACTGAATTTATCTCAATTTGATGGGTGAAACATATAAGACCCTATAATGTACTAAAATCATATTTTCTTCAAGTAATGATCATGGTAGTATGTGCACAAATGAAAGGAGCATAAATAACCACATCCAACTATTTATGTTCATATTTATACTAGTAAAAATCATTGATGAATGAGGTAAATGGCTCCTTTCAACATCACCGATGAGAACCGATGAAGTTTTGATGATTATATAAGTCCTAGGACTATAATTCATGATTATAATCTTGCAATGATCTAATTAAGGCAAGTTCAATTTAATCTCTTTTGTACTAAAAATCATATTGTAAATCGATTAAAAAAAGCACTTTTTTTTTGTTTTTGTACTTAATTTTTTAAGTATTGTACTTAATTCACCTCATTTTGTACTTATATGTCATGTTTTTGTACCGGCATTTTCTTTTACTGAATTTACATCAATTTGATAGATTGAACAACATATAAAACCCTCTATTGGATGTAATAATATGTGTACAAATGGTTAGGAAGACAAATGTTTACATCCAACTACTTATGTTCTCATTCATACTACTATAAAACCATTAGTAAGTGGGGTAAATGTATCCTTTCGATACCACCATTGAAAATCAATGAATCTTTCATAGCTATATTAGTCCTAAGACTAATATATCTTGAATTAATAATCATGTAATGGCCAAATTAGGATAAATTCAACTTAATCTCTTACGTACTAAGAATAATACTACAAATTGAGAAAAAGTACCATTTGTGTTTGTTTTGTAAACTTGATTTTTAATGTTTTTGTACTTGATTTGTGTAGTTTTGCGCTTATATTGTATATTTTTGGACAAGCTTTTCCTTTGACAAAATTTACCTCAATTTGATACGTGAAACAATATATAAGACCCTCTAATGCCCTAAAATCATATTTTCTTCAAGTAATGGTCACGATAGTATGTGTGCAAATGGTTGGGAACACAAATAAACATATTTAACCACTTGTGTTCTCATTCATACTAGTACAAAACCATTGGTGAATGGGATAAATATATCCTTTCAGCACCACCATAAAAAATCAATGAACCTTTCATGACTATATTAGTCCTAGGACTAATAAATCATAATTTAATAATCATGCAATGGCCAAATTAAGATAAATTCAACTTAATCTCTTATGTACTAAGAAAAATACTGCAAATCGAGAAAAAAGTACCATTTTTATTTGTTTTGTGTTAATTCGATAGTAGAATTTCTATTATTAGTAGGTTGTCAAGGTAAGAGTGGAGCTCTTTGTCTTTAAGATGAATTAGCCCCATAATGGTGCTAACGAAAAAATGGCTATCGTTTCCCAAGATACAATGACTCTATCAAATAGTAGCAACATTACACACTGTTTGATATCTTCGAACTCAAGCGTACTGAACTTTCTTTTTTTGGACTATGCAGAAAATGCTATATGAATATGAAGATGGAGATGATTTATGAAAATGTGCTTCTATATATTGACAAAGATTTAGGACTGTTAATTTTATAAAGCCAAAAATGTAATCAAAAGGTGGTCAAAATAGCTGTCCATTTTTCCAATGTACTAGCAATTTTCAATGCAGAAAGTTTGAAGGATATAGACAAGGTGCGTTCTTTGGTGGTTGGAGGTTTTGGAGATACGCATGTTTAGCTTTTTCATATGCTGATTTCACATTTCCAGGTTTTTCAGCTTTTCAAAACACTAAATCTGGCAGAAGTTTGAAGGTTTCTATTTTGCCAAATAATATTCAAATTGAATTTGGTCTAAAAATTTAATATTGGAATGAAGGCCCAATTTAATTTAATCCAAGCCCAAGCCCACAACCACATTAAGCCCAGGCCCAGGCTCAGCTCAGCCCAGTCCAATTAACGATGGCGTGCATGTGTGTGGCTTGGATTGAACATACTACTATGTAGGTACTCTCTCTTCCAAACATTTGTAGTACCCCTCAAGGGACCCATCCATCACCTCCACATTTGAGATATTTATTTTAGTTCACCTTTTATTCATTCTCCAATGCGGGATAGAGTTGTTCTCTCTTTTTTCAAACCATTTTACTAGTCTTGTTAGTCAACCATCAAATAGCTCACTTTGATCATTAATTTCTCATTCACTTGAAATTGATTTTAGCCAATTGAATACATTATTGTCATCTACCTGCACGTAGTTTATGACAATCACCAATTTCTTAAAAATTAATACTTTGAGCCCACTTAAAAATTTGGTTAAAGAAGATAATTTTCCAACAATCCCCCACATGAATGGAAATTAATGCAAGTGATGATGCATAGGTTTATGCAGGTACAAGAGAGTTTGGACGAACAACTATTGCATCAGGGTATGAGGCTCGTGGCTTTGTACCTTCCTTAGTGAAATACTATTGGGTTTACTTGGCTAATTAGTGAACATGATGTTCTAGAACTGTTTAACCATTGGTGTAGACTGAGACAATAGTATCGATACAATAGTTGTCTTTATGCTTTTTAGTTCTTTTTTATTATGTCCATTTTGGCCATGGACACCTATCTTAGATTCATAAGTGTTTACGATGAAATGGCCTGTCTTCACACTTATATAGGTGATCTCCTACAAAACGTACCCTGTAATACTCCGCTATAATAGCTCAGGGAATTATTAAGAGATAAGACTCAACCTTGTACCCACTCAGCAGGCAGCATTTCCATATCATAGAAATGGGTTGAAGTGCTCACATGAATCTTCATAAATTAATTGTCCCATTGAACCAAGTTCTTAGGATCTATAATTAACATGGTTGGATATCCACTATATTATTTTTAACCCATAGGTTTTAGTTCCATTCCTCTCGACAAGCATTTTACTCAATATCTAGGTAGGCCTTTTGTTAATAGATCCGCTAAATTCTCCTTAGACTTCACACAATCATTACCCCATTTGAGATCAACTACCTTATGGTATTATGTTATCATCTTATATGATGAGATTTACCATTATACATACTATCTAGGCCCTTCTAATTGCTGATTGACTATCACAATGAATTATGATGGCAGAAACTAATTTAGGCCAAGAAGGAATATCGTTTAGAAGATTGTAAAACCATTTTGCTTTTTCTCCTACTTTGTCTAAAGTAATAAATTCAGACCCCATCATAGAGTGAACTATACACGTTTTTTTAAAGAGCTTCTAGGACATAGCAACTCTACCTAGGGTGAAAACATACCCACTTCTGGACTTGGTCTCTTTTGTATCCGATATACAGTTGGCATCACTATATCCTTCTAAATACAATTGGATATCTAGAATAGTGTAACTCGTAGTCTATTTTGTACTTAAGAAATCTAAGTACCCTTGTTAGTGCTTTCTAGTGATCATTGTCGGGATTGCTTGTAAATCTACTCAACTTATTTACTAAGCACACAATGTCATGACAAGTACAATTTGTTAGAGACATCAACTTATCTATTATTCTTGAGTATTCCATTTGAGATATGGGTTCACTAGGATTTTGGCTCAAATGTTAACTGGAATCCATGGGTATTTTTATAGAAGTGTTGTCATACATATTAAACTACTTAAGAATTTTCTAAACATAATGGGATTAAGATAAAATCAGTCCATTATATGTTCAATTAATCTTAATTCCCAGTATGACATCTACTATACCCATATCTTTCATGTCAAAATGCTTTACAAGCATTTTCTTGGTAGTCAAGATGATATCTTGATTGCTATCTATTATTAACGTGTTGTCAACATACAGGTAAACTAGAAAAAATTCACTTTTGGTGCCTTTAATGTATACACATTTACCACACTCATTTATCTTAAAACCATTTGAAAATATTATTTTGCCAAATTTTTCATGCCATTATTTCAGGGCTTATTTGAGCCCATACAATAACTTAACAAGTCTACACACTTTCTTTTCTTGTTTGAGAACAACAATCCTTTGGGTTGTTCCATATATTTTTCATCTAACTTACCATTTAAGCAGGCAATTTTCACAATTATATGATATATTTCAAGGTTATATCGCAATGAGCATCCTAATTGATGTGATTCTCATTACTAGTGAGTAAGTATTGAATAATCAAGTCCTTTCTTTTGTTTGAACCCTTTTGCTATCATTTTGGCCTTATATTTGTCTATAGAGCCATTTGTCTTGTATTTTTTTCGAAGAATTCACTTCTAACCCTATAGTTTGTGGACTGCTAAGAGATCAATGAGCTCCCACATACATTCTACATGATTGACTCTATTTCATTGTTGATAGCTTCTTTCCAAAAGGTGCTTCTAAACTAGACAATCCTTCACTAATTATCTATGGTTCATTTTCTATCATATAAGTTAGAAAGTGTGGGTCAAACGTCTTTTCCGTTTTGCCACTTGTTGATTCTAAAGTTCTTTTATGAGAATTCAATTATTCTTTATCTTTACAAGGAAAAATATTCTCAAAAATATGGCATTCTTGGACTTAATGATCATACCTTCATTTATACCAGGAACTGCTAATTTATGTACCAAGAAACAACATGTACTAATATTGTGTACATATCTAATAAAAATACAATCAACAGTCTTAGGCCCTATTTTTAGCTATTTTGGCTTAAGTACTTCCACCTTGGCCAAGCACCCCTATACTTTTATATATTTATAAAAAGGTCTGTGATCTTTCCATAATTCATAAGGGGTTTTGTTTTTCCCTTTATAGGGTATTTTGTTCAAAATGTGGTTAGTTGAAATAATAGTTTCCCCCAACAAGTTCTGAGGTAACCCAAAATTAATCAACATAGTATTCATCATCTCTTTAAGAGTTCAAGTTTTGCGTTAAGCGGCTCCATTTGATTGAGGTAAGTAAGAAATTGTTGTTTAATGAATAATGTTAAAATTTGAGTAGAATTCTTTAAATGGTACTCTATATTCACCATCTTTATCACTTCTAATAGCTTTAATTTGTTTGCTAAGTTGACTTTTCAACCTCAATTTTATAGCACTTGAAAGCTTCTAGTGCTTCATCTTTGCTTCATAAAAGGAATACATAGCAAAACTTTGTGCAATCATCTATAAAAGTAATTAAGTACTTTTTCCCACATCTATTTTGCACAAATTTAAAATCACAAATATCATTATGGATTAATTCTAGAGATGTCATGCTCTTTTCAATCAAGTGAAAAAGAGCTTTAGCCATTTTAGCTTCAACACATGTTTCACACTTATGAGTTGTGTCAATTTGAAATGGAGGCAATAATTGCAAATTTACTAATCTGCACAAAGTGTTGAAATTAACATGTCCTAATATAGGATGCCATAAATCACAACACTCAATCAAGTAAGAAAAACCAAAGGCTTTATTTTCATTCACTTAAACATTTTTTAGTATAGAGATTACATTTAATTTAAATAGCCCATTCTACACATAGCCTCTACCTAGAAACAAGCCATTCTTAGAAAGCACAAATTTGTCAGACTCAAATACAAGTTTAACACCATTTTTTAGTAGCAAAGATCTTGACATTAAGTTCTTGCCTATCTCTGGCACATGAAGAACCTCATTCAACGTCTAGTCCTTGCCATAATTCATTTTTCAAACAACCTTGCCCATTCCAACAATATCAAAAGTTGTTGAATTTCCCATATACAATTTCTTTTCAATGGCAAAAGTATAAGTTGAGAACATTAACTTCCAGAACAAATGTGCCAAGTGGCATCAGTGTTAATCCACCACTCTCTCAGATTATCAATGATGTTGGCTTCAAAAACCACTATCGAGAAATTCAGTTCAGACAAGTCTAGTGGTACGGACTTTGCCTCAATTATATAGGCTTGATTTGGTTTGTTTTTCTTAGAAAGCTAATGATCTTTAGCCTTGTGGTTTGACTTTCCATAGTTATAGCAATTTCCTTGAGACTTCGTAAGTTTCTTGCCTTTGTTGTTTAAGCCAGCTCCTTACAATTTCTCTTTTTACTTGCATTAATGCTTGGTTCAACCAAATTGGCTTTGGTCTCCATTTTGATTTTTCCTGTTTTAACATCAGACATCCAATTGTCCTCCTCAATTCTCAGCCTAACAATCAAATTTTCAATAGCTATTTCCTTTCTTTTGTGTTTGAGATAGTTCTTGAAATCCTTCTATGATGGCGGTAACTTTTCAATAATTGCAGCTACCTGAAAAGATTCACTCAAAACCATATTTTCAGCATGAATTTCATGCAGAATAATTAGTAGATCTTGGACTTAGCTCATGACTGATTTGGAATCCACCATTTTATAGTCCAAAAATTTGGCCACCATAAATGTTTTCAAACCAACATCCTCTGCCTGATATTTCTTATTAAGAGACTCCCATGGCTCTTTAGCTATCTTAATAGGATTGTAAACATTATACAATGAGTCATCCAATCTATTCAGAATATAGTTTTAGCACAGGAAATCACTTTGATTCCATCCATCCAAAGCTGCCCATTTTTTAACATCAGTGTCATCTTCAGGTACAGTTGGTGAATCTTCTTTCAAGAATCTGGTAAGGCTAAAGGTTGCGAGGCAAAACAACATTTTTTGCTACCACCTCTGAAAATCTATTCCAGTGAATTTTTTCGGTCTCTCTCCATGATTAGTAAGTAGTTGAGGTAAAAGTAAAACTATCTGTCTTTAAGATGAATTAGCCCCGTACTAGTGCTAACAACAAACTGGATATTGTCTCCCAAGATATAATGATTCTATCAAACAGTAGTAGCATAAATGTTGATACTATTTGATCACTTCGAACTCAAGCATACTAAATTCTTTTTTTCTAGACTATGCAAAAATTGATGTATGAATATGAAGATGATTTATGAAAATGTGCTTTTGTATATTGATACAAATTTGAGACTATTAATTTTATAGAGCTAAAAATGCAATCAAAAGGTGGTCAAAATAGCTACCCATTTTTCCAATGTAGTAGAAATTTTTAATGCAAAAAGTTTGAAGGATGCAGACCAGGTATATCCTTTGGTGGTTGGAGGTCTTGGGGATAGGCGTGTTTAGCTTTTTCCACACTATAATTTCACATTTCTAGGTTTTTCAACTTTTCAAAATGCTGAAAAATTAAATCTGGTAGAAGTTTGAAGAAAAATTAGTATTGGACTGAAGGCCTAATTTAATTTAATCAAGCCCAAGCCTAATCGAGTCAGCGGCAATGGCTTGCGCACATGTAGGTTGGATTAAACCCACCACCATGTAGATCCTCTCCCCTCTAAACACTTGTGATACCCCCAAGGGACCCATCCCTCACCTTCATACTTGAGATATTTATTTTAATTCACCTTTTATTCATTCTCTAATGTAGGATAGAGTGCTCTCTCTTTTCCCAAACCATTTTACTAGTCTTCTTAGTCAACAATCAAAGAGCTCACTTTGATCATTAATTTCTCATTCACTTGAAATTAGTTTTTGAAAATTAATCACATTATCGTCATCTAACCACGACATAGTTTACGACAATTATCAATTTCTTGAAAATTAATACTTTGATCCCACTTGAATATTTAGTTAAAAAAGTCCAATTTCTAGCATTATGTATTTGATTTTTAATGTTTTGTACTTGATTTGGTCAGGTCATTTTGTACTTATATGGTGTGTTTCTTTTTATCGAATTTACCTCCATTCAATAGGTAAAACAACATAAAGCTCCCTAATGCACTAAAATCATATTTTTTTCAAATAATGAATGTGACAGTATGTGTGCAAATGGTAGAGAACACAAATAACCACATCAAATAACTTGTGTTCTTATTTATACTAGTATAAAACCATGGGAGAATAGGGTAAATGTATCCTTATGAATCTTTCATGACTATATCAGTCCTAGAACTAATAAATAATGACTTAATAATCATGCAATCGCCAAATTAAGACAAATTCAACTTAATCTCTTATGTACTAAGAATGATACTGTAAATCGAGAAAAAGTACCATTTTTATTTGTTTTATGTGCTTTATTTTTAATGTTTTGTACTTTATTTGGGCCATTTTGTACTCATATGGTGTGTTTTTGTACTAGCTTTTCTTTTTACCGAATTAACCTCAATTCGATGGGTGAAACAACATACGAAACCTTATAGTGCACTAAAATCATTTTTTTCCATATAATGGACGTGATAGTATGTGTGCAAATGGTTTGAAATGTAAATAGCCACATTTAACCACTTGTGTTCTCATTCATACTAATATAAAACGATCAGTCAATGAGGTAGGTGTATCCTTTCAACACCACCATTGAAAATCAATGAACCTTTCACGACTATATCAGTCCTATAACTAATAAATAATGATTTAATAATCATGTAATGGCCAAATTAAGAGAAATTCAACTTAATTTCTTATGTAGTAAGAATGATATTGCAAATCGAGAAAAAAGTACCATTTTTGTTTGTTTTATTCAATAACACAAAATAGGTAAGGAATTCTAATAAGAATAGTTCAAGAATCATGAGTGAATAAGCAAAGTCCAAATAGACAATCAAGAACAATACAAGGATCAAAGGTCAAAATAGCATAGGTGAACGACGATTTAGCCAAGAAAGGGTCAAATAATAATGGTATATTTACTAGCATACATGCATAAGATAAGAAGTCACATCAAGTGAGATTGAGAATTTGAATAACAAAGGCTCAAGAGTTTCAAGCAAGAAAAATAGTTCAGATAGATCGCCAAATTCTATACATGAGCCAAAGAATAGCATAGAATGAACAAGTTGTTCGAATATCACCTCGTAGTCAATTAGATTAGCATGTAAAAATAATTTCACTTGTAACACAATTTTGATTAAATGATATCCTTATTAATGGCCATCTTCATTTTATGCTTATTTTAAAAACTATTTCACTTCTGACACAATCTTGATTGAATGATATTCTTATTAATGGCCATCTTCATTTTATGTTTATTTTACTTCACTGGCATTTGGTTGAAGCCTCTAATCACACAAAACTATAGCACTTGGTCACACACATGATGTTGATCATGAAACAAATTTCTATGGTTATGATTTTAAATATTCCAAATTATAGAATCTTATGAGATAAGGTATCATTTAAATAGATTTGCACTAACGATGCATTCTCCAAGGAGTTGAATATTGCTCCATTTCATAAGCAATTGATGTTAGACATGGATGCATGTCAGTGAGTGCTTGTTAAAGAACAAGTTCACTAAAGATCCTCTCATAAAGGTGTCCACGGGTCGGGTTGGATTGAGTTTGGGGGGAAAATAAATCTGAACCAATCATTTTTAATTGGTTTAGTTTGGTTTGCATTTTATGAATTTTAATGTCTGAACCTGAACCAAACCAACCAAATCTAGATTAGGTTGGTTTGGTTCGGGTAATCGAGTTCTCACTGAGAGAGAGAGAGAGAGAGAGAGAGAGAGAGAGATGAGAAGAAAGCACAAGTTTTGATTTCTTTAGTTCTTTAATTAGGAAATCAAGACAATCAAATTATTTACAAAATATTCATCATAATTTAAAAGCACACAATATTGCACAAAAGCACCACAGTCATAATTGTTAGAAATTATCTCCTTCTTTACCACAAGCCAAGATTACTAATATAAAATCTCAAATCCAAATTTAAGTTGAACATTAAATATAAGTATAAATAACAAAAATTATAATTTTAAAAAAATATTTATTTTATTTAAATGGCCGGGTCAGAATTAGATTGGTTCATCAGGTTCATCGAATCGGGTTAATCTAATGAACACCCCTACCCGCTCGAAGAATCCACTAGATAGATGTAGTAGCAAGTTCTCCTGCTTATGCTAGTGCAGATAATTAGTCCTTTGACCTGAGGATCATGATAATCTTGTGTTTAAGTCCTTATGCTTTAACTCTTCTCCGACCTTATAGCAGGTCATCTAAAGATGAGATTGGGTATGTGCTACTTAAGCATGAAGGTTAGTGAGATCCAAAATGGGAAGGACAAGTGCATCGCTTATGTATTTTATAATGATTGATTCCAAGAAATCCTTGTGCAAAGTATTATGATATTAGGAAAAGAGGTTTTCCAAAGATGAGGTCATAAAGGGGAATCAAACATTAGAATATAGAAACATAGTTATCAAGGCTATTAGAGAGCTGACAAATATCTTGCCCTAGGCCTCTTTCAGGAAATAAGAGATGAAAAGATCGTATTTGCATAACAAGTGTAGAGCTAGAATGGTTCATCAAGACATAGTTCATTTATCCAACTAATTGGGCTCCATAGGCTTGTTCTAAATATTAACTATGGAGATTGGGTACTCCTCAATTAATAGAGATTAATTGAAAAGGTCATTAGTTTAAAGGACTTTAAACTAATGTGAATATTTCAATATTCAAAATATCACAATGAGTTGTGAGCTCATGTCCAATGAATGCAAGTTGGCCAACAAGCATGGAAGGTGTGATGCCAACTTGCATCACACTCTCCCCTCTATAAATACCCCTAGTGGCCAGCCATGTGATGGTCTTCCATGTGATTCCCATTTTCCCTCCAAAAATGTGATATTCATGCGTTGAAGATTTACACTCTCTAAATTCTCTCCCTCTCCAATTCCTCTCCAAACGCCACACCCTCACCTTTATCCTCAGCTTATCTAGCAGATTTGAGGTTGATTTAGAGCTTACCTTGGGTGTGTGGACTAATTCATTAGAGGTCCAACATTTGAGGGACTTGGTACTCCTTGGTGAACAATTGCTATCTAGCAAATTCAGTCACAAATTTGGAGAACCTAGGAGGTTCTGATTTGGAAAAAATTTTGCAAGCTTCTCCCTTGATGTGTGGTGCAGTTCTCTGCCAAGTTTTGAGGATTTTTGGATTTGTGGAAGGCAGTCAACTATTGATCTCTTCTGCTATGCGTGATTTCTCCATTGAAGTGTTCCTTGGAGTATTTCTCCTCTTACCTTTGGATTTGGCTTCTAAGGTAAATTTTCTGGACCTAAATCCTTATTAGAAGCATGATTAGATCCTTGGAGTGGAATAATTTAGTTATATTTTTCCTTTTATGGTTTTATATTATGAATCCTAAGCTTACTCTTACTCACACAAACATTAACTATTGAATCTCAATACAAACAAAACTAAGCAGCAAGGGCATAATAACAAATATTTATATTCTTTTTCCAGCAAAGAGAGCTAATATAAACTCACCTAACAGTATCAAGTGGTGGAGCTTTTCTCAGTGAGTTCGATGGTTCATTTCCTTGTTATCTAGCTATCATAAAATATAGTATAAGAAGTACTAATATAATTGTTTAGCTAATTTCCTATTCCATGCGGCTACATTAATAAATTGATAATTCTATTTTTCTTTCATCCTCTTACTAATTTTAAAATGTAGTTATTCATAATAAATTTATTATCTTGTTTGATGATGTGTCTTGGTGATTCCCTTAAATTTCTTAAGTTAAATATTGAAAGAAACGTTAAATGTTGTCAAATTATTAATCCCGTTAACTACTTATGAATTTAGATATTGTTTATCCTATCATCAAACATTATTTCAATACAATAGATATCTTAGACCAAAAATATAACTATATATCCAATGCTCATAACTCAAGGTCTTAAATTAGTTTAATTACAAGTTATCAGGTCTAGATCATGAGCAATTATTCTCATTGAACCTCATTCTTAGTGTTAATCTTAACATGGTATATTATCATACCCTCGGCTCCCAACTGGCCAACTCTTTTTTAGCTTACCAAATCCACCCTTTTAACTAATTTCCATTCCAATGTCTATATGATCTAATTTCCTAAACTTAATTTCAATACTTTATTTATAACATATTGTATTATCAGGGTGTATGGCATGAATTAATTCAATAATCCACAACTTTCTGAATTCAATTCATGATCATCTTCTATTGTGAATAAATATGACTTTAATTTATAATTTATGTTGAAACTACAATTAATAAACCTGTTTCATGTTGTTGTCAAGTTCCAAAATAAAAATCTTAATTAAAATTGAAAAATCAATCGAATAACATTGGATTAAATTTTTTTACCCAAATTGGATGATTCAAAATTTGAATTGAAGTTGGAAATTAGTCTAAACGAGTCAAGAATCAAATTTAAGGCTTTGCCAAGATTGCCGTTTGAGCACTGCTATCGGACCATTGTACGCCACCACAAAAGATGGAGGTTACCACCATCTATAGGTATACCTCATCAAGGTGAGTAAAATGCCCCAGTTAATTTCTAATTTTGTCGTCTCCTCACCAATGAATTAGCTAAAAATAGCCGTGGAACCCTAACCTCCACCATCCACCGCCCACTTCCAATTACCCCACAACTACCAGTTGAACCATCAAATTGAAACCACCAACTCCTTGCCCATTAGATTCTAAGCAAAACCCCTCTATTTCTAGCTTGAAGCAAAACCCCCAACTCATTGCCCATTAGATTCTAAGCAAAACCCTTTTTCACGGTCATTTTCTGGCAATTCGCCATTGGGTTATAGTTGGGGTAAATTTTCAGAATTTAACTAAATTTCATGCTTGACCCTATATATATAAGCATTTTGCAGCCTTTTAAATTTGACCCCCAAAATTTTTCATTGCTTCAATTAGACTCTTTCAGGTTTATAGCCGACTACAATTGCACCCTAAAGTTTTGTTTAACTAACAATTTGGCCCCAAAGTTCTATTTTTCACTTATTTGTCCCCCAATATTTAGGATCTCAGTCAATCAGATCCTTGTTCTATTTGCAATTTAGTATTTTCTTCTTCAATTGAATCCTTTAAATGTTTTAATTTAAATCATAACCCCAAACATTTATAATTCTGCACAATTACATTCTCAATTTAATTATTCTCTAATGCCTTGACCATTAACATTTATGTTTGGTTTCTAAAATTTAATTAACATTTAATTAGGACCCAATTTCCTTACTTTATAATTTATTTCATTATATTACTTATCTCGACGTTGAATATTAATGCAATTTAAGAGTTCTGAAAGTTGAGGTGTTACAACTAAAAATGATACTGCAAATCAAGAAAAAAGTACCATTTTTGTTTGTTTCATGTACTTGATTTTTAATGTTTTGTACTTAATTCAAGTCGTTTTTACTTATATGCTGTGTTTTTGTACTAGCTTTTTCTTTTACCAAAATTTACCTCAATTTGATAGGTGAAACAACATATGAAACCCTATAATGCACTAAAATCATATTTTTCTTCAAGTAATGAATGAGATAGTATGTGTGCAAATTGTTGGGAGCACAAATAGCCACATTCAACCACATATATTCTCATTTATAATAATATAAACTATTGATGAATGAGGTAAATGTATCCTTTCAACACCACCATTGAAAATCAATAAACTTCTCCTGTCAATCTTATAGATGTTTCACCTCTCAAATTGAGGTAAATTTGGCTAAAGAAAAAGAGAGTACAAAAGCACTTAAAAGACTTACTTAATTATGAAAATCCAGTATAATATATTCACATTCAAGTACTAGATACTAGAAAAAACGTATCATCTTTCTACAATGAAGTATTGAATTTGATAAATATGGTATATTTTTAAATACATTTAAAATTATGTTAAATTTAGTTATTTAAGTCATTGTTGACCACAATGGAATGATTTTTTAGTTGTACGACAAATATAGTCATGAGATCTTTTTTGTACTACAATATTGATATCAAAATGATCCACTAACCACCTACAATGATGTTTTATACTAGTTTAAAAAATAACATAAGTGGTACTATGTTACAATATTAAAATACTCTATTGCAGTGTTATGTTTTTAAGATAAAGTATCTTTTTCCAGTAATCAAGGATAATGTTAAATAAATGAAATATAAATGAGGTACTCTCTTGTGATTTGCAATATTAGTTTATACATTTTAAACATAATCCAATTTATGTATTTTAGATCTTATTATATTGGTATAGCTATGAAACTCTATTTTTTCCTACAATATTGACATTCAAATGAGATGTTTTATCATCAATAATGGTGCTTTACACTAATAATTGTGTTTCTAACCATTTGAACACATGGTCATCCCAATCATTAATCGAAGAATACATGATTTTGTTATTTTGGATGGTCTTATATGTTGTTTCACAAATAAATTGAGATAAATTACGTCATATGACGAATAAGTATTGAATAACTCCAATATAATACTAGATGCTGAAGATAAGGTATTTATCTTCTGAAGTCAAGTATTTATGTAAAAAAAATAAAATATTGATTTACTGAAATGAGGTATTACGTTTCTAATATAATATATCAATTTTATATATTGTAAATGTCATTCAATTTGTACTTATATTTTATAGATGCTTTCATATGGCTTGTTACATGTAATTTACTTAGGTCATTCAACTAATAAGTATAAAAACACTCTTATGCAGTATTGTTTATGTAAAATAAAGTACAATTTTTCAATTTTGAAATATGGACATATAAAAATGACGTCTTTAAACACAAATTTGAAATATTTTTATTCAACAATTGAGTATCAGATAACCAAAGCAGTAGTATTTTAGTATTATTTTACAAATTGGAACTAAAGAAGCAATTCATCACATCCAAGCCCACTAGGAATGACAACTAAAACATAGTTTAACAAATAATCCCTTGAAAAAATTGCAGCAACATTTGCGTTATGTCCATTAGAAATCTGAAAACAACATAATTGTAAGAAATGGTTTATACAAGAATGTGATTTATCAAGATGACTTTTTCTCAAGCAGCTACTTTCTTGGAAATCTCACAATTCCACTAAAATGAAACCATTTTTCTAGAGCAACCCCAAAGTTCAAAACTTTATCTCCAATCACAACTCATAGAAACATTTACACTATTATAAATACAAAATTTAAAATTCCAGAAAGCTAATCACTCAAAAGAAGACAAACAATAGCAAGGAGGAAAAAATTGGAAAGATAAGATTCCAACAAATGAAGAAAACATGGGATTACCTTGTGCCATTACTAAGACATTGCTTGTTTTTCTGTACCATTTTTTTTCGAGTTAGAAATACAGTTCCGTGAAAGTTATGTTTTTGCAAATTGACATAATTTAAAGGTCGTTATTTTACATGCAACTCTCAAACAATTAAATTTGAGGCTCTTCCCCATTACCCAATATTTTTGAAGCTCAAAAAAAATAAAAATACTATTATAAATAGATGAAAGGCTAAAATGTTGTTTTACTGAAAATGGAGAGAAATTATGCTTTCTTCATGCTAACATATAATTGGCTATGGTAGAAAAGAGAAAGAGGGAAAGGCACAGTGTTCCAGAGAGAAATAGAGAAGAGATGTGAGAGAGCGATGAAGAGACATTATCAACTAATAAAAATAAAAGAAAAAGAAAAACAAATGAAATGAGGCCATTTTGGTCAATTTAGGTGGTTGGGGAGTGAACTCGAAAGACAAATTTGATATGGAGAGTTCAGAAGAAGACAGTGATGGGTGGGGACTGAATCATAAAATGAAAGTTGAATTAAGTATTTTTAAATAGTATCCCCTTTTTTTGGTGAGTTTATGAGTTTTTTAAATATTTAAAAATTTAAAAGATGGTAAATAGTATTTAATAATTTTTTTAAAATGAGCTCATAAAATTCTAAAATAAAATGTTAGTACTTTATAAATTTTTTCAAGAAAAAGATAAGTACATTCTAATTTATTTTTAAGATCTTAGGAAGCTCATTTAATTTTAATTATTTCAATTATAAAATTATCATTATTAATATTTATAAGCTTCAAGATCTTATTTTATGTAAATATTTTAATAATTTATTTTAAAAAATAAGATATAATATAAACTCTAAAAATATTTTATAAGATGTAAGCATTTATGATTTTTTAAATAAGTCTAGCTAAAGAGTAAAAGCATTCTTGTTTTATAGTTGTCTAGCCTTTAGTCCAATGACATAAGTTTCTCACATAAACTATAATGTAGAGAATATTGAATCTACCAAACACCCAGCTAGCGTGCATGTGTATAAGAAAGAACATTCTTATTTTGTTGAAAATCTTATTAATGAATCATCAAATAAAAGATCTTTATTTTAATTTTTCGAGTTTTAGAAGGAGAAAGATTGAATTCCTATTTATTTGCTTTTGTCCAATTATATGAATCTCCTCTTCTATGGCAAGGAAAAAAAATTGTAAATGTTCATTTGCATGCAATAAAAGAAGTTATTGTTTGAGCAGATGAAAAATATATACACACACATGTATGTATCTTTTTTATATATAAGGTAGGAATTTTAACTCCACAATTTTAATATGATATGATTTAATGGGTTATTGGACCTAATATATAATTCTATTTAGAAATTTTGATATTCGCATAAATGATATATTTATATTGTATTTTCTAAAATACATAACAATTGGTATGCCTTTTCAAAATATAGAATCTTGTATGTTCCTAAGCATAACTTTTCCATTAGGTAAAATTCATTTTAGTTCATGAGGTTTCAACTCAATTGTAAAATTATTCATATCCTTTTGATTGATTTTAATCTCATCTTTCTGGCCATTCTCCAACAATATATCTAGTCAAATTAAAGGGTAGTTTAGTAATTGTCCACTTAATAATTAAACTAATAAAAAGCCAAACCAAAATATGAAGCCATTCATTTTTATAAGATAGTCTAAACCATAAACCAAAGGTAACATGTATGATTTATTTTCAATTTTTCTTTTGCTTTTAATTTAGTTAAATTTATTTTGTTATGCTTTAATTTCATTGTTAGCATAGGTTCTCAATCATGAAGGTAATATCTCTTCACTTGAAGGTAAATAAATTGTATATTTGCTCAATTGTAAGTCGATAAATAAGTTAAATTAGTAAATTTATTTATACTTGCACTATCTCCATGATATGATTCTTTAAATTTATTATATATTAATTTAGTTGTTGAACAAATATAATTAAATATAACAATATAAAAATAAAATATCACAATATAAAAATAAAATATCACAAAAAATGGTCAAGTAATTAGTAAAATTAAATATTACTTCAAAAAATGGTCAAGTAAAATTAAATTTCAAATTTCAAAGTTTAGTATTTAAATAAAGACATCTCATATACATGGTATCATCAAAACTAGATTTCGAGATTTTTCAAAGAGAAGTTAAAAAGAAAATTCAAAACTTCTAAAATAAAAATCTATGAATATTATTATATACATTATTAAAAAGAAGAAAGTATTATGCAACCAAACCTAATAGATAGTTGCATTGAAAAATAAAAATATATGAGAACGATATAGAAAATAAGATTGACAGCTTAAAAGTTGTTGGAAAAAAACTTAAAATTATAATACTTTAACATTACCTTAAACTTAAAAGACAATGAATATATATTAACTTAAAACATAAAATATATAGATTAGATAATATATTGACTGCTAAATTTTTGTAAAAAAAAATCTTATTTAATTTTAATTTTTATTAAAAACCAATTAAACTAAGACAAAATTATGATAACAAAGATAAAAAAATTTAAAAAATCAAAATAAATATATAAAATAATTATAAAGTTAAAATCAATATTAGTATATAAGTTATTAGAAACCTTTTAATTTGACTCATAACTTAGTTATCAAATAATTAAGTGAAGAAAAGGGTTTGACATTAATACAAAGTTAAAATTATAGTAATTTGATAAAGTACTTATAAACTCAAAATTAATTTCAAAATATGAATTAGTGATAGGATGAAATGAAAATGTAAAATAAAATATCAAAATAAAATATGGTATATTGTTAATTAAAAACAACATGTTGATGGCAGAATCTTTTGTTAAAAATGCATCTTATGTGGAAAAATGCATCTTTTATGCAAAACTTAGGGACTATTTTGCTTTTCTTTTTATATTTTGAAAATGATTTTGCTTACTATGTGTTCTATAATGATAGTTAAAAGGGTTTTTTTGATCATTTTCTAATTTTGGATAGGAAAATGTTATCAAAAAATGACAAAAAAAATGAGATTGAAATAAATTAAAAGGATAAGGATAATTTTACAATTGAGTTAAAACCTCATAAAAGAAAATGAATTCTATCCCTTTTCCATTTTAACGCGACGGAGAATATTTCATGTCAAAAATCTAATCACATTAATATCAAGTATTAAATTAATTAACGATACTAGATAGTAATAATTGGCTCGATGAATTAAGTTATCACTTTGTTTCCGACAAAGTTGTGGCCACTCGTCTCCTGGACTCCCAAGGTTGACTAACCCTAGGTAATATTTGGTTATATTTTCTATTCGATTTTGAACTGGATTTTAGGAAAATAAATTTTATAAGTGGAATTGGAGAATATAAAAGTTATATTGAGGAATATAATAGATTTTTAGTTATATTTTAGGGAATAGTTAGAAATTTATTTCAGAAAATTTTGACATGTTTATTTATATTTTGGAGAGAGATATTTTTTACTGCAGCAGTCAAATTAAAATGTTTTTTTGTTGGATTTTTGGGATAAAAATGGAATTGAGTAATTTTTTATTGTAAAAATAATAATATATAATATATATAATATGTATGCATATATTGAAAAATGGGGAAGCTTATGGGTCAATTAAGGATAGGAGAGGGTATTTTAGAAAAATCAATTTTAATATTTTAGAGAGAATGAGTATATGTTTGATTATATTTCTCCAGAACAATTGTTTTGAGGAAACTAAACAAACATTCCCCTATTTTTTGGGCAAAATTATCTTTGAATTTCTTATATTAAAAAACTTTGTTTACTAATTTTTAATTTAA
>JACGDI010005861.1:306300-319610 GCA_014898725.1 Jacaranda copaia
AGCTACTAGAACTACTCGAACTCGAGCTATCACTCATTAAACTACTTGCGAGAGGTTTCAAATGTACTTCCACCCCCGATCTCCCCTTAATAGGCCACACTCTCGAATCTAACATCCTCACTATCGAAACTAGCAGACGTTTTTTTGCAAAAGAAAATGGAGAAAAAGAACAAATGGGCAGATTAACTTACAGTGGATAGCTGGCAAGCTCTAAGCATATAAAAGTTGGAGAACTTCAAAAGCAGGGATTCAACCAGGTCTAGATTCAGCAAAAGTGTAAATGAAAGAATATATCCCCATTGTTTATGGGTGTTTGTGCGTGGGAACCCAAGAGTCAGTTATAATTACACACTGCCTCCGTACGCTTCGTATTTTGCGAAGTAACTGATGTATTAAATGCAGTAAAACCACCACAAACCCTGATCAAAAATTCAAAAATCCTTATCGATTTAGCAAAACCCTAGTCGAATATAGATAACCACCCAAAAACTGCTCAAGTACTCCCTGCTCCTGCTCTTTGACAAGCTTGATTAGGACTGTGAGTGGGGGGGACTCATGATATGAGATAGCCCAAGAGGCCCGTTTAGCCCAATAGGCCTAGCATTAGTTCTAGACTACCTAATAGGCCTAATAGCAATTCTAGACTGAGCCCGTCAGCAACAATTATTTGGTTGAGTGTATTATAACCGACTGTACTCGACATGAAGCTTTATCTATTCCAGCATATTCTGCTTTCTCCGTAATCAACCAACCAAACCTATTCAATTGATATATCGACCTCATAACTCACCTCGGGGTTAACTTATATCCACGCCGCATTTATTAATCTAACAAGCAACATGCCTCTGCATTAATGGTGCATGATAGTCAATACAATCGCTACCACAAATTCTGCCACCACCTTTGGCAGGGAGGCACCTACCAGAGGTACTGTTCACCATGAAAAATAAGAGATGAAGCCACTTAGAATAGTACCGAGATCTAGAATGACCATAAATCCCCTGGCAAGGACTAGAGCCCAATGCATTTGACAAGGGCATCTTCAACAAATCACACACTAGGAGAAGGTTATAAATAACTCATAGCCAACCACGCTCTAAATAATGTCAAATGCGCCATAAGCTCTCTATATTATGTTCGATTATTCTATTTCAACTAGAACTGACTTGAGCGTCAGAGTGCCTTAGCCGGAGGCACCTCAGCTAGTTTAACGTGTGTTGCTGTTGCAGATCTCATACCTCGAAAAGAACATCGGCTAAGTTACTCAACCTCTCTAGTTGGATCTACCCCAAACAGCACCTTTTCACTATAAACGACTTTCAACCTTATCAGAACTAATGAATTTTCATAAACTTCAATTTTTTGTTTGGTTCATTTGATTTTAAAATTAAAATTGTCTATACCATAACTTACGTACATCTAAAAAATCAAGAAATATAGTTCATCAAAAAATTTAATTTGTTGATGTTAAAATCATTAATTGATATGAATCAATTTGAATAATCTAAAGAATTTTTTAATTAAAACAACTAGTTATCAAAATTTCTTAATTTAATGAGTCATATGAAATATAGTTTTAAATAAATTAACTATTGAATTTTTTGGAGAAAAGTTGATGAAATAGACATTTCAAACTTGGAAAGTATTTTTAAAGATTTTTTAAATATAAAAATTTACTTTTAAGGATAGAACTTGGCCTAAACCCGTCAATTATAAAATGAATTGAATAAATTTTATTAAAGTTAAATATGAGTTAAATTTGAATCATTTTATTTTTTTATATATAATTTAGAACTAATTGATGCTGCAAAAAAATGGAGTGGGGTCTTTTTCGATACATGGTAGAATGTTGGTTCTTTTCCTTTAGAAAGCGCACAAAGAGGTCTCCATTTCTCAAGAGTTCATGAAATTTTGTAGTTTTTTTTTTTTTCCGAATGATTTTTGTGTCCAAATTCTTTTAGGATTTAGTATTAATAGCTTTTGTCTTGATAAGTTTAAGCCTCTTAGGGTTTTCTTGGCTTTCTTTGTGGGCTTAAATAATTTTTGGCCTCTCTAGCCCTTTTATTTACTTAGTTTATTTAATTTATTGCATTGAACACTCTTTAATTAATTTATTAAATTGCCTTTATATTTAAAATTATCCACATCATTAAACCTCCCCCACTTTCAATAGGGAGATTTTCATTTCAAATCAAAATTATATTATAAATCTAATTTTAAATATTTTCTTTACTATAATTAGTTAAAATGATGTTTATTGAATGATTATTTTTTTTTCATTTTTAATATGATTATCTCAAAGTTTGCAAGTTTTTTTAAGAGGTAATCCATAAAGGTGGTTTTGTTAGCACCTAATGAGTTCGCAAAAAGAGGAAAACTCTAACTTACAGTGAGAAGAGGGAAAAGGAAGGAATTCTTCAATAGGAATATTGAATGAGTCCTTAAGGTAACTTCCTTTTTATTTTGTGGTTCCTTTGATTTGTGTTTTTGTTTCAAGTTTTTGGCTCACAAATTTTTATCCAACTTTTCTGAATTAGTAAAAATTTTGAGATTTCAGTGCGTCAAAACATATTTGAGAGTATGTCCTATTTCAAGTCAAATTCTATGGAGTTCTCAAATAGTTAAGCAGGCGGAAATAACAGTACGGCCTGCCAATGATGCTTATGGTAGGGTAGCACACTGCCTTTCTCGAGCTCCCATGCGAAGCTTGGGACGGGTGCTACAGAGCTCTAAGCATGGGTGCTCTTCGGATGCCTAGGGTGGTGCCCTTGGGCCATTAGCCACCAGTGATCGACCACTAGTGATAGTAGCTTCCAGCCCGAGGGTGATCATGGGTCATCAAGCCTAGCCAGTGTTAGTGTCCGTGCAATTGTCCCCCTTGTTGGAGGTGTCAAACAAGCCGGGCCTAGCCAGCCCGACTAATTTAATAGATGATTCATGGCAATCCTTGCCTGAGTCGGGCTGGCTCACGATCCATTCACAATCCGAATTTAGACGGGCTAAAAATTATAAAATCCAACTTGACTCAAAACCAACCCACCATATACGTGAGTCGATTTATATATGAGCTGGGCTAGGCGGTCCAACTCACAAGTTTGCCCGCAAGTTTTGTTTTTTTTGTTTTTTTTTAATTTGAAAATGAATTTAAAATTTTGAAGTTTTTACATTTTTGTGATTATTAATATTTTTTTTAACACTTATACTTTTTTAAAAGACTCAATAATTTATGCTTATGTGATTTTTAATATTTTACAATACTTAAATTTTTATAAAAATTTAGAAATTTATAATTATATTAATTTTTTTATCAATTATATTTTTTCAAAAACACCACCAATAAGGTGGTGAAGGGTTTGGCATGAACCCTTTTACCCATCATCAATTTAGAAAAAATAATTACATAAAAGTGGATTTGACCAAACCTCTAAATGAAAGTACATAATAATAACAAGAAGAAATAAAAAACTTTGTAACATCTAAACATATAAATATGTCCAACGAAATAATTTTTATAAATTTATTAATTATATTTCTTATATTAATTCTTAATTTATAATTTTTATAAATTTATAATTTATAATTTGAAAATTATAAATTCCTAATAATTGATTTATATATTTATAAACTAATAAATTATAAATTATACATTCTTAATTATAAATTATAAATGTATAATTATAAATTATACATTTATAATTTTTTTAAATTAATAATTTGTTATTTGTAATTTAAAAATTATAAATTATAAATTAATAAATTATAATTTTTAAATTTTTAAAAAATATAATTTATAATTTAAATTAAAAAAATATTGTGGGCTAGCCCGCTAGCTAGCCCATTTAGCCCACAAGTTGGCCTGCTTAGCCCAAGAGTTGGGCCACCCCACGGTCCTTCACGGTCCGCAAGCCGAGTTAGTCCTAGGCTACAAAATTTTAGCTCATGACGGGTTTTCAAGCGAGCCGGTTCAGCCTAATTCATATTAAAAAATTAAACGAACCGAGTTAGGCCCTTTTTTTTTTTCGAGCCAGATTAGACCGTTTTGACACCTCTACCCCTTGTGGTGGTGTTGTATATATTAAAAGTGTTTACTTTTATTGGGCATGTCATCAGACCATGGTGTAAAAAATTCAGCGAGTCTCTGAAGTTACAAAGTAATTGTGTAGTTGATGATGAGTTGTACAGCAGTGGCCAAACTGAGGTTGTTAAGATAGCCAGTTAAAATGGTTATTTATCTTGAGTGTGCTAGCTAATGCTTTTAGATACTGGGCTTTTCTTTGGTTTGATATCTGGAAGATAAAGAATTCCAGGATTGTGGAACCAGGAAATGACTTTAAAGTTTCTTTTGCCCCGGCGAAAAGATGCACTCAGTGCTATAGTTTGAAATTGTTTCTAGCTAGATTGGTAGGAATCATCAAGTTAAGCAAAGCTACAGAGATTTTACTCTTCGAAGGCGAAAGGACTGAATATTTTTGGGGATGAGATAAAATCCATTTCTGCCCTATTTGGGGTGATTTGCATGGTGTGTAGAAAGATACACTTGGATACAGTTTATAATTCCTTTGTTCTTTTTTCTTTCTTGACAAGTTCAAGAAATTACACCCACGAGAAATACAAGTATAATGGTTAAAACCATATGTGCTGCGTCATCGCAAGCAGAAATATTGGAAATCACCTATCCAACAAAGAAGGAAACTATTTTGAACAATAGAACAAAATAAATGGCACAGCTATCAGTTCCCTCCGGAACCCTCACGCCCACTGGGCAGTGAACTCTGTTCTTAGGCAGATAAACCTCGTCGCCACTCCATGATGATTAGAGTGGCAGCACTATGAGCCAGGGCAGCTGCAACGACAAAAATGTGGAAAATCTGATGGCTGTGGCCTACAATATCAAATGCACCAGGTTTCCATCTCTCAGGGATCCTAGTGACATAAAATGCTGCCCCAGCACCATACAAAAGCCCCATGGCTATCTCATATCCAAGTGCCCCCAGTACGAGGGGGTCATCCCAGTAGAGGATTACTGCATGAGTAGCAGGAATTACTCCTGAGAACCCCATGCAGAGGAAGAGGGCTGCCCTGAAGGACCTGAATCGGCCGCTGGATAGAGCAGGGGCGAGAAGGGTGATAACTACTAGAACGCCTACTAGTGTGATTGAGGAGAGGTATATGAAGCGCCAATGGAGATGATCTGAGAAGGCGTAGTATATTGGCGCAAAGAAAGAGCAGACTATCATGAGGGAGATCCCGGCATAGTCCAGGCGCCAGAAGAAGTAGTAGAATTGTCGGGAGTGGCATGCGAAAAGGTGCGACACAGTGCTAAATATCAAACAGCCCATTGCTCCACCTAAGAAAACCAACCAGGGCCACAAGGGAACTGAATTAGAGTCTTTGCTCACCCCCAAGATTGGTGATTTAGCAATGTGCCTTAGATAAGAATCCTGCAGATTGAGGATAAGATATTTAGAACTCATCAAGGGGAGGAAAATGATTTAACAGTCCAAACTCAGCCATCTTTGCATTAATCTTTCTCTTCTTAGTGCTCTAAATGAACATTTAGAAATCGCATTACAAGCCAAATTTCCATGTTCGGTAGCTCTATAAATAAAAATAAAGACTTTGAAGATTGTGCATCAGATTCATTATCTTGGGCAGCTGCATATATATAATAGTCTTATGTTGATTCCTTCCACGTAAAATTCCCTCAAAGTTTGCTCCCATGTTCACACACTTGTGTAACTACTGCACCGGTCGGCTGCAGGCGTGCTTGATTTGCCTATTGTTTGATGAAACGCCCCGATTTTAATTTAAATGCTAATAAGAATTTAAGATGATTCTTGCCCAAATAAAAAGCTTTTTTGAGTAATCAATCTTTTTAATTAACATAAGCTATTTTCAGCCAGTATATAGACGCTGTAGAGATTATCAAAAGTCATGTACAAATCATTAAATAACGTCTCTTTCTGAATAGAAAGAAAAAGAAAATTCTTAATGTCATACTCAATAATCATAAAAGATACGACTATCTTATACAACAACATTTAACTACCAGAGATGGATACTACCTTAACGGGAAACATGAATCCTTTCTAAGCCATTTCGTTTTTAATAATCCTCTTCTCCTTAGGCCTCAATAATATTTGACAGGACTTTTCAATTCCTGAAAGTTTCTGGTATTCAAATCATAGCAAAATTTTGAGTTTGCATTTTGGGACCCAGGTACTGTTTGTTTTATGCTTTTGTAAGATATTTATCACATGATACATGGCACTAGATGTCTTTTTTATATGACATGAAATTCCGGAAATTTCTGATCCACAGATCCAACATGTGGATCCCGGGCCCAGTTTTCATACTACGATGCGTTTCAACATTTGCCCAATCTTGTGCGTCTCTTTTTCATTTTCTTTGAACTTTTAGGAGAGTAGAAAAGGACACTAACCGAAAAGAATGCATTAGAACCGTTGGATTGGCTCATGATTTTCGCGTTCAGCCAGCCATCACTTCTTTCTCTGCAAATTCAATTTTTTTCACTTAATAATCAAATTAAGGACAATGGCGTGCAGTGAGAAAAGAAAGCAAAAAAATCAACGGAAATATCATCAATAATTGGGAAATTTTTTACCCGAATAAGCCGGCAATCACTTTTTCTAGGGCCATCTTCTCCGTCAAACTCATGACCATCATTCCCAAAAATAACATAAATCCAACCAAATGCCTGCAAAAATCCAACAAAAATGAAGTTCAATCTGAAAATTTGAAGCACAAATATATTTTTGAAAAACAAACGAAAAAAAAATTAATTGAACTCACGTCCAAATATTGAGAGTCTCATTGTGCAAGGAGAAAACACTGAGAATAACATCTTTCAAAGGCCACTCACATCTGTAATAATCCCTTATAAATTCATTGTCCTTCAAATACTCCGGCAACGCCTCGTACTTCACCAGCCTCCGCCCCAATTTTGCCGCCTTCTTCTTATTATCACCACCCTTCGTCGCCGCCGGCCTGGACAAGATCGACGCAGCGCTTTTCATGGTCCGTCTCTTCATTCTCCTATTCTAATTTATAAATAGTTATATCCGTGCGTACGACGCAATATATTCTCCGCCGGAAAAGGAACCGCTTTTCCGGCGAAAAGTGATGACTTCACCGGAATAAGGAGCTTTTGCTTTCTTCTCCGGCGGCCGTGTATCTATTTACAGCTATATATACGCTCCCTCTACGTACGCAAAACTGTGTGTATAAGTGTATGTATATTTGTTGGTGCGTGTGTGTGTAAAGTGTTGCCAAGAATGGAGCTTTTGATGATGGGCGCTGTCAATTTATAACTCCAGCAAATAGCGTGTGACCATTTATTTATTTTTAAATTAAAATATCAAGAAAATAAGAATGATTAGAATTTTAATTTTCATGTTGAGAGGTTCTGATCAGGTGTGATAGAGAGTATACTAAGTGAATGAAAGCGTGATTTGATAGGGCGGCTGGTGTCAAAACTCACTGACTCAGGTCAAAGTCAATTGGATAAACGGCTAAGTAAAGCAACAAAAGTTGAAAACGTGTTTTCGGTGTATTCGCTTGAAACGCAGGGAAATTTTTGCCACCCCAGCGACGAAATGGTTGTTGGCTTGTTGCAGTGGTCTGGAAATTCAAATTTGGCGGAGGGTATCAATATCAAGAGGAATAAAGGATACGCCACCCAGACTGGGAAAAGAAAAATATTACGTATATTAAAATGCCACATATATCTGAAAAAGTTTTTTAAATACATTTTCAAAAAATACTATTTTATTATAAAAATTAAATGAACGGCGTCTGTTTTCTCATAACGAAGTAATGGAAAACTTTCCATAAATTGACATTAATGCCGCACATTAAGATATATAACTCCTGCAGTGATCAATTTGATAAATGTGATGGCGGGATGAATTTTTATGAATTGGGCAAAAAGAATTCAAAAGGTTGGGACTAGAATAGAGAAAAGATGAGGAAACTTTTCTTGGAGTATGGGGTTAATTAAGAATATGAACTTTAGAAAAGTTGTTTCTTGAATTGTCTAATATTCGTTGTCAAAGTTAGATTTAACTTTAAAGAAAATAATAATTCATTATATATATTCAACATGTCAATAATTTATTATATATTTTATCCACAAGGAACAACAAAAAAAAAAATTATTATAGGCAATCATGATCTAAATCAATTAGTGGTTTGTAAGATTTGAGGGTCCCATGCATATGTATGTAAAAATTTTTGCTTTTTCTTGATTTATCCCGCTGCAAAAATTTAAATTTTTAAATATTAATAAATAAATAAAAATCTAGCAACAATCTCCAGTTTAAATCTTGAAGATAAAAGTTGAGAGATTGTAGTTGTGTGCCATGATCAGCCATTCCCCATCACGGGGTATCTTCACTACATCAGTTTAGACAGGGAATTTATGATCAATATGACTGCATAGCCAACTTGGTCATAATTGTCACTCTCAATAATTTGACAAAGTCATCTGAATTTTCTTGGGGGGAGTCTTCAATTTTGGGATATATATTCTTGAACGCTTGTGTTTCTTAGTTCATATTTTATAAAGACAACCTAAGAGAGAAAGATATATTCTCAGATAAATTACTTTACTTTTGTTTTCCCCCCAATCTTTTGGAGCAAAATTTGTGAGTTTCTAAAGTTCATTAATTAAATGTTCCCACAATATTATTATGTCACGGTGTGATTCAAAATACACTTAATATTCGCTTAGTATAAGTCTAATTGATTCCATGAAAATTATCTATTTATTTAGATTCCTTAAATCCATGAAATTTATGATGCGCTAGCTCTAAGAAAATTTATAAAAAGAAAACTTAGGAGGCGTGAAAAATGCCTATTTGAAAGAAAACTTATGGGTATGTATGTTTCAATTTTCATTAACAAAAGCGGTTTCATATAAATAAATTTTCTTACATGAGAAAGCGTTCTAATTCAATAAAAACGCAATTGCAGCAAATTATAGAAGTAAAGTCTATTTAAGTACAAATGACAATAGGACCACAAATTCAAAGCTCAACCCAATTTCTGAAGCGTCAATTTTTCATTTCATAACAATGAGGATATGACTCCTAAGAAAATTCTCAAAACTTATCACAACTCACAAGGCTATCAAATATTATAGTAGCATAAAACTCGTGTTAGATCCATATACTTTAAAAACTACAATGTATTAAATAATTTACAATTTAAATATTGAATTTGACTATTGCAAACTGTAAGAAATTAAAATAAAAAAATTTAAACTATGTTGTCCTAACAGAATAAAAGGACAAATTTTATGCATTAGTACATCAAACAAAGTCTTTTGTGTTCTTCAAATGAATTTAATAGTTTTTAACAATGAACATGTGTGATATACATAAAGAAAAACTTGTATAAATAAAATAAAATCTCAATTAAATTATGTAAATTTTAAAAATGTAGAAAGTTATAAGCAAACAATATGTACATACAATAATATAAAAATTTGATTAGTCCCTGGCAAATATTATAGAACCAAAGAAATATTTTGAAAAAGTCATATTGCTTCCACCAAGTAAAACAATGGAACAAAAGAAGAAAAAATTAATATGCAATAGAAAATAAATTTGTTGCCAATCTAATAAAAATCATCAAAAAGATCAAATCCATGAGAGTGATTGAAAACAAATAGATGCAACAATACATTAAGAGAATTTGGTAATGTTACTTACATATAAAATTAAAGACACAAAGTGAATAAAAGGATAAATATATTGTAAATGATATGCCAACATTTAATTTTTAATCTTTCTTAAATTTTTAACTAATTGGTTTGCATCGTTTAATATCTTAATTGAAACATTTCTTAACTTTATACACCTTATATGATTTTTTAAAAAACAATTCTTAGTTTATATCGATTTGAGTTGGTTCGAAAAAACGCATTAGAAGATCATTAAATGTGGCTGCTTAGCACATTTTGAAATTTAGAAAATTAAAACAAAATCATAATTAATGATAAGCAACCAATGAAATTACTATAGATGATAAAAAAAAAATCAATTACTAGAATTTATAATCTAGTCAAAATTTTTAAAATTCAAATTTTGGTCAAAATTAAATAAATTTTAACAAAAGACCACTGCCTATGTATGATAGTATAGATTATGTATATGAAAGAGTTTTAAGAATATAGTAAAGATCATTAATTAAATTTAGTTAGTTGATATATTTGACTATTTAAAAATGAGAAAGCCACAATTAATGTTAAGCAAAAATTGTTCTAAACAATTAAAAAAAGTAAGTCATTTGAAAACAGTCAAAATTGTGGTCAATATAGCAGATTCATGGTCAGATGACCCTTTCTTATATATAATAAGATAGATTTATATGTGTGTGTGAATACATTTAAAATTGTATTAAAAATGTCATTTAATTTCATATTAGTTACCATATTTTGAAGATTTATAAAACCAAAAAATAAAATAAAATTAATGTTAAGTAGCCAATGAAATTGTTCTAATCAATTTAAAAAAACTCTAAACTTCAAGAATTCAAAATTTGATAAAAAAATTACATAGTTAATGAGATCAAAATGCTTTCTTCATGTACATAATAATACAAATTTAAGTGTGAGAATGAGTTTAAGAATTACTCAATGAAATTATTCTAAATAATTATACGACCGGGGTTATATTAAGTAACGAATATAGGGAAACTATGCCAAATAAATTATGCACTTATGGTCAAAAGGCATAAACTTTTCACTTCCATGTACCATTCTTATTCTTTCAACAACAAAAAATACACTTCAGTGATCCCTTTAATTTTTTATTATTCCTATCTAATTCGGTAGATATCTTTATAAAAGTTTCATCCTAAGATAATAATGATCCAATGTTAATAATATCACATTAGTACTATTGATTATATCTTGAAATTTAATCTAAAAATGATAAAAAACAGAAGAAACTATGTGAACAGCGTGGAGTAGACGAGACAAGTGTTGGAGCACGCCCCAGCACGCATTGGCAGAACGTCGCGCGCTGGGCGCGTGGAAGGCTATGCTCGAGTGCAAAAATTGGGCAAATTTGCCCTCAACATGCGCCCCAATGCAAGGAGGCTGCGCCCTAATGTAGGACAATCCACAACCATGACTCAAGGCACAAGTACCACGCTACCGGGCATGCGGTACCACGCTCCTCAGTGAGGCAAGAATGTTGCCAAAGGAGTTTCGCGCACCAATGAGCAAGTCTTGCACACCACAGCACGATGCATAGGACCATTGGTCATTTTGTGGTTTTCTTTAAGTATTTAAACCCTATTTTCTTCCAGATTGATGAGAGATGAATTGTAGATAATAGATTCTATATTAATTTAGAGATTTTATCTCAAAATGGAGTGTAGAACGAGGGAGTTGGCTTTTTTATGAGATTTACAGGACTTAAATTGTACTTAGCACTTTGATTTGAAATCAATAAATTCATTTCTTTGTTAGGTGAACTAGGCACATCATCAAACCACGTTAAATCTTATTGTCTATTTCATTGAATTACTTTGCTTTTATTTCTTAATCATATTGTTTGGTCTTTCTGACTTACAGCAAACTGCTATCAAGATCCAAGATTGACTAGATGTCAGCTATGAAGTATGAGGTAGAGAAATTCGACAGGAAGAATGATTTTGGGTTATGAAAGATAAAGGTTCACGTCTTCCCATATCAACAAGGTTTATAGAGAGCATTAAAGGGTAGAAATTTCTTGCCAAAGACACTGTCAAATGACGAGAATGATGAATTTATGGCATAGGCTTACAGTACACTGGTGTTATCACTTGCAGATAACGTATTGCACCAACAGGATTATGGTCAAAGCTAGAGAGTCTCTATATAATGAAGTCCCTCAAAAATTGGGTGTATTTGAAACAATGGTTATACACTTTGAGGATGAACAAAGGTACATCTATTGCTCGGCACATTGATTATTTCAATAAGATGATTCAGGATCTCGCTAGTATAGACGTACAAATTGAAGATGAAGATCAAGCATTAATTCTTTTTTGCTTTCTACCTAAATCTTTTGAGCACTTGGTCACTACTTTGATGTATGGGAGAGATACGATTTCAATAGAGGATGTGAAGGCTTCATTAAATTCAAACGAATTGAGAAAACATGTATTAGACAGTAATTATAGTGAAAGTGGGGAAGGATTGATAGTGAAAGGGAGATCGAAAGGAAGGGGAAAGAGTAGAGGTTAATCTAAGTCTTAAACTAAGCCTAGAACAAGTGGAAAATATTTTAGATGCAGAGGAAATGGGCACTAGAAATGAAATTATCCAGAACAAGGAAAGGTGAAGGATTTAGTTGAATCTTTTGATTAGAAATAGAATGATGTTGCAGGAATTGTTACGAATGAGTCTGAAGGTGAGCTTGTTCTTAATGTTCCCGAGAGTCTTCTGAGTTCAAAGTGGATTTTAGATGGTGGCTGCTTCTACCATATGTACCCATAAGAGAATTAGTTTACCATTTATTAAAAATACGATGCTGGTAAAATGCTCATGGTAAACAATATTACTTACAGAGTTGTGGGGATTAGCACAATGAGTATCAGAATGCATGATAGTATTGTGGGACGCTGACAAGTATGTGTCATGTTCCTGACCTAAAAAAAACTTAATTTCGTTAGGTACTCTGGATAAGAATGGTTGTAAGTACAAAGCTCAAGATGAAGTTTTACGGATTTCTAAAGATGCACTACTAATTATGAAAGAGGACAAAAGGGATGGTCTTTATATATTATAGGGTAGTATAATTTCTAATACTACAATAGTTTCTTCATCAATCAATGATCCTATGAGATCAGGATGTTAGAATTGAGCAAATGGGGTTTGCTTTGTAGAGAGAAGACTGAGGAGCTGGATTTCTATAAGCAATATGTTCTTGGCAAGCAGCACAAGATGAAGCTCGGTGCTACAGTTCACAATAACAGGGGCACCTTAGATTACATTCATTCAGACCTCTGGGGGCCATCTCAAGTTTCCTCAAAAGGTGGTGCTAGATATATGTTAACGTTCATCAATAACTTCTCATGGAGAGTATAAGTGTACATGCTGAAACATAAGGATGAGGTATTTGTCAACTTCAAGCAATGGAAGACTTTGATTGAAAAGCAGACCGGAAAGAGGATCAAACACTTGAGGACTAACAATGGAATAGAGTTCTGCAACAAGAAATTTTAGGAATTTTATGATAAGAAAGAAATTGTGAGGCATAACTTAGTTGTACATACACCACAGCAGAATGAGTTGC
>JACGDI010005861.1:319710-337534 GCA_014898725.1 Jacaranda copaia
TGAAAAAATGAATTCTATAGACAAGAATAGCACATAGGAGGTGGTTGATGTACCTAATAGGTAGAAAATTGTAGGTTGCAAATGGATCTACAAGAGAAAAGAAAGGATTTGCAAGGTTGAGGATGCAAGATTAAGATGCGATTGGTTGCTAAGAGTTTTACTGAGAAAGAGGGAGTTGACTTTCATGATGTGTTCTCCCCAATTGTAAAGCATACCTTCAATCATGTATTACTTGCCATGGTAGCTTTGTTTGATATAGAGCTTGAGCAAATGAATCTGAAAATAGTATTTCTACATGGTGAGTTGGATGAACAAATTTACATGAGTTAACCAGAGAGATTTGTTGTTTCCAAAAAGGAAAATCTTGCATGCCTTTTGAAGAGTTTTTTGTATGGCTTGAAGCAGTTTCCCAGGCAGTGATATAAGAGGTTAAATGCTTTTATTACCAAGATAGGATATACTAAAAATATTTATGATTGTTGTGTATATCATAAGAAATGTAGTTATGGCCTTCTCGTATATTTGTTGCTATATATTGATGATATGTTAATTGCCTCTACTAACATATCTGAGATTAATGTTTTAAAGGCTCAATTGAGTGATGAATTTGAGATGAAGGATTTAGGTAGTGTAAAGAAATTTTGGGCATAGAGATCATTCGAGACATACACTCTGGGTTGTCATACTTGTCTCAACAAAATTATATTGAGAAAGTACTTGAGCATTTTGAATGGATAAGTCCAAGCCAATTAATACGCCACTTGTAGCTCATTTCAAGCTTTTATCAAATCTATCACTGAGTACTAAAAAGGGGGTAAAGAACAAGTCAGATATGCCATATGCTCATATGTTAGTGCAGTTGGTAGTTTGATGTATGTCATGGTGTGCACTAGATCAGATATTTCATATTCAGTCAGTGTTATAAACAGGTACATGCACAAGCGGGGAAAGACACATTGGTAAGCAGTGAAATGGATTATGTCACACGCCCAAAACCATACCATGTGGGCCAATCTTGAGGTGTGAAACTCAATCTCAAATAAATGATATTAATAGTACAATATCATAAAGTTAGACCAAAGAACTCAAACTAATCCAAACTAGTCTTCTAACACAAAGACTTAAAGTGCCAATACTTAACCTCAACTAGGACAAAATAAAATCCATTAAATAATAAAACTACTAAGAAATAAACTAATCTACTACAAGATCCAAACTAAGTCTTCAGTCTTGATTCTTATCATAAGCAGGTTGCACCTCCTCACTAGGGCTAGAATTTAGGTCTACTAAAAGGAAATTAAAAAAAGATAGCATGTGAGTAAAAGAATTTATAAATGTTAGCTGTGTACAAGGTGAGTTCAAGAATTTGACATGATTAATTCAGTAAAAATATTCAAGAAGAATATCAGTGGAAATCAATAAACAGTCAAGTAACAATGAAATAATAATTTAGTAAATATTTTCATAGAATAAAAAATTAAATGTGATGATCACACAATGTTTGCTGTAGACAATCAACCTTTTGACTCCCATCATAACAATCCCTTATTGCTCCAGGTAAGGTACGAACTTGCCAAAATAGTGCCCAAACCTAAGTTCTCAGGAAATATTATAACCCATCTCTGCCACAAACGGATTCTGTTATGTGCTGGGGGGATTATACCATGGGTGCTTAAGGTTCAACCGACAAACCCACTGCTGCCAGGTGAAGTCCCTCATACACCTAGACCAAGTTGGATCAATCTAACTAATAATAACAATAGCGGTAACATCAAATCTAGTAATCAGTTAATCATCGAATTTAATTGCTAGTCTAGAAACATTAAGAAAATCATAAAAGCACATGTTTTCTTTCATCTAGAAATACAGCAAGAAAATTTTTCTTTTTGTGCGCAATGGAATACATATATAGTACAGTGTAAAATAAAATGTTGTCAGAGGATTACATGGCATATATCCTTCTAGGTTTTAAAAAAAAATTATATAATACATATAAGTTCAGGTACTCACAGTACTTATCAGAGGAATCAAAAGTCAATTCTATAGAATCGAGTCCTTGACTACCTACTGGAACAATTTAACATTCAACTTAATTAATATCTAATTCATGGGACCACAATTGCACTCTAATATTTATTCAGTTAAGGACATCACTCATTCCTAAGAAGATTAAATCTAAACTCTTTAACAGGGCTAATCCTGAAGATACTAAAATCAAATAATAACAATATTAGATTAAATAGCCACATAAACCATGTTATTCTCATATTTAGTCCTAAACGAGTTGAAAACTTAATTACTCATATCCAAACTATTTAGAAAACTAAACTTAGCTAAGACTAAATAGTAGCAGTAAATTAATAAGCATAAAGTTAAAGGGAAACAATCTCATTCATTATTCCTAAGATGTGATACCCGCATGCATGTGGTTTTCCAAATTAGCTCTTATTACTAAGATTTAAATATTGTACTAACACTATACAAAAGAAGAGCTCAAACTTTATATCCATCATTTTCAAAATTAATTAGATACAGTACAAACCAAAAGATCAGGGCCATGTCATATATACAATTGATAAAAGACTAATCTTATAGAAACTTCATTAAAACCATATCAGTTTTCAATTAGCATATACATGTAACTTCTAGTTACGCTCCAAAAAGGCACGCATATCCTTTCGTCATCTATAGATACACAATCACTACTACCACAATTATACTTATACCCCATGGCATAATCAAACATATAACACTTTCCATTCAAAATTGACTTTTCAATTGCACAAGTAGTCAACAATTGCAGCTCAATCAAACATCAAATAATTGCCATTCAAGATTAACCATTCCAATTGCATAGGCAATCAACAATTACGGCTAATATCTTTTTTCTAATAGGAAAATGAATTTAAGCACTTATAGGAAGATGAAGAAAATGAACTCCTTCTATATAAATACATATATAAGTACAAGATTTAGCATCTAAAATTGAGTGACAAGTAAAGGGACAAAGTTGGGTCGGCATCTAAAATCTCAAATTTTCATACCTAATTTATGGCCACAAGTATAATTGAGGAACAAAAAATACCCTTCCTTCACTACTACTAATGAAGATGATGTACTTTCAGGAAAAGAAAAACACAATCTTGTAGCCAACGACCCTTCCCTCTTTCTGATGTCCTCTTTTCTCTTCTACAATTTTTGCCCTTTTTTTTCTTTTTTTTTTCAAAATTTGATTGTGTGTTAGGGTTTTAGAGTGTAGGGGGACTATCTCTAGTAATTTACCTTCTAGGACCAAGATACCTATTATAATTATATTATCTTTATTATTAATTCCCCAAGTCTCAATAATTCAATTCCTAGTAATGATATAATACTAGTTTAAGGAAAATTATAACTTGTTTTTCTAAAATTTAAACTTTTGAATATATATCATCTTCTAATTGATATAGAAAATTAAAAAAAATTAAAATAAATTAAGAGTAAACATAGGATAAAATAATTAATTAAATATGAAAGAAATTCTAAGGCATTACATCCCACCCCCTTAAAGAATTTGGTCCCCAAATTCTAACCTAAGTTAATGAAAAGTTACATATGATATTTTCACATTTAATCTTAGCTTTCCTACGTTGCTTTCTCCTAGTTATGGCTTCTCCAGAGAATCTTTACTAGTGGGATCTCTTAAGTACATAGCTTCTGAATTTTTTGATCAAAAATTTGAAGTGGTCTCTTGTCATATGTCAAATCCTTTTGAAGCTACAAATCCTCATGCTTAATAATATGCGAGGGATTTGGGTGATACTTCTTTAGTTGTGACATGTGGCAAACATTTTGTATCCTTGTAAAGTTTGGTGGTAGGAAAATTCAATAAGCTATTACACTAATCCTCCCTACTATCTCAAAAGGGCTAACATACCAAAGGATCAACTTTCCTTCTTTGCTAATCCTCGTAAACCCTTTTCTTGGTGACATCTTTAAAAAGACCATATCTCCAACAATAAATTCCAAATCCCTTATCCTATCATCTGCATAGCTTTTTTTGTCGACTTTGTGCAATCTTGAGTCTATACTTGATTAAGTGAACCTTATCAAAAGCTTTTTGTAATATCTTCAGTCTAATTTCTCTCTAGTGCCTTAGTACATTTGGCGCGCAATGCTCTTCCATGTCCCAATGTAATAGTGATTGGCATTTTCTTCCATATAATGCCTCATAAGGTGCCATCTGGATACTTGATTGGTAACTATTTTTGTAGGCAAACTCAATCAATAGAAGATGTTAATCCAGCCTTCCCCAAATTCTAATATGCTAACTCGAAGCATATCTTCTAAAAGTTTAATAGTTTGCTTTGACTGACCATTAGTTTGTGGATGGGTGGCCATACTAAATTGTTGTTTCATTAACTTTCTTGCACTTGCTTCCAAAGTCTAAAGATAAACTTAAGGCCTCAATCGAATACTATATTGATGGGTACCTCATGTAATCAAATGATTTAACCAGTATAAATTAGCTAAGTAACCTTGATAGGTAGGAAATGAGCAAATTTTGTCAACCTATCAACTATCAACTATCACCCAGATATGATTGTAACCTCATTTTGCTGTAGGTAACCCCGTGATGAAATCCATAGTAATCATCTTCCACTTCCACATGGGCACTTCTAAGAGCTATAGTAACCCAACTGGTCTCTGGTGTTCTACTTTAACTTGCTAGCAAGTGAGATACTTTCGAACATAGTCAGTAATCTCTTGTTTCATGTTGATCCAGCAATAGTATTTCTTCAAATCTTAGTACACCTTGTTAACACCAGGATGGATCATATATTTCGACTTGTGAGCTTCATCTAGAATTTCTTTCTTTAATTCCTCGTCTGCAAGTACACAGATCCATTTCCCATATAATTAAGTCCCCTCTAGATCCACTTCAAACTTGGTGTTAGGGGTGTCCATTGCATTCATGTTAAACCTTTGTAAATTTTTGTCCCCTCCTTTTGCCTCCCCAATCCTTTGATAAATGTTCGACCTTAGGATAATATTAGCGTACAATGCCATCGGCTTTAGTCCTTGTTCTTTAGCAACAAGATTAGCTACTTGTGCCTTACGACTAAGCACATTAGCCACTACATTTGCCTTCCTTGGGTGATACTGAATTGAACAACCATAATTCTTCTAAAACTCTATCCAACGACGTTGCCTCATATTTAAGTCCTTTTGTGCGAAAAGATGCTTCAAACTCTTGTGGTCAGTGTACATAATAAAGTTTACCCCATACAAGTAATGTCTCCACTTTCCTAAGGCGAACACTACTACTGCTAACTCTGTGTCATGAGTAGGGTAGTTCTGCTAATAGAGTTTCAATTTTCTTAAGGCATACGCTATTACTTAGGGATGCAAATGAACCAAGCCAACTCACGTTCCTGACAAACTGGTTCGAAAAGTGTTTTAGTTCGAGTTCAAAGAATTCAAGCTTGAGCCGAGCTCAAGCCAAACAATTCTTGTTCGCAAGCTCCCGAGCTTATATTTTTTATTTAAAAAAATATTTATATATTAAAAAATATAATAATATATACTAATTTTAAAATTTTTAATAAAATTATTTAACTTGTTGAGCTCAAGCCCGAGCTAGACTCAAGCTTATAACTTAATTTTATAAAAAAAATATAATAAAATATAATAATTTTAAAATTTTTAATAAAATAATTTAACTTTTCGAGCTCGAGCTCCAGCCGAATTTGAGCCTATACCTTGATTATGAGTTCGAACCTAATGAGTCAAGCTAAACCAAGCTCAAACAAGTGCTCAAGCCTCAATTTCTCAAGCTTGAGCCTAAAAGAATAGGCGAAGCTCGACTTATTTGCATCCCTACTATTACCTTATCATTTTGCATTAGAACATCCCAAACCTTATTTAGAAGCATCTGTATACACCACAAAAGTCTCAGTACCCTTAGGTAGGGCTAATATTGGTGTTGAGGTTAACCTTTTCTTAAGCTCTTGAAAACTATGCTCACACTTATTAGTCCACTTAAATGGTGTCTCTTTTTGAGTTAGACTAGACAATGGGGCGACTATTTTTGAAAAATCGTGCACAAACCTTCTATAATATCGCCAAACCCAAGAAACGTCTTACCTCAATCACTGTCTCCAGTCTTTGCCATTCTAGCACTGCTTCAATCTTAGACAAATCAACTATAACACCATCTCCAAAAATGACATGTCTAAAAAAGGCTACTCTATTCAACCTAACTCACACTTACTGAACTTTGCATAAAGTTCATCTTTCCAAAGTTTTCACAATACCATCCTCAAGTGTTCTTCGTGTTCCTTCTCACACTTTGAATAGACCAAAATATTATTAATAAAGACAACCATAAATTGGTCTAAATAAGGTGTGATAACATGGTGCATCAAATATATAAATGTTGCGATGGCATTAGTCGACCCAAATGACATCACCACAAACTCAAAATGACCATGTCGAGTGTTTAGTGCTAGCTTAGGTATATCCTCCTTTCTAATTTTTAGCTGGTAGTATCCTTATCTAAGATCCATTTTAGAATAAAATCAGGATCCTTGTAATTGATCAAAATGTTCCTCAATTCTAGCAGAGGTTACTTATTCTTAATCATGACATTGTTCAAACCTCAATAGTCTATGCACATCCTTAAAGTCTCATCTTTTTTCTTTATAAAAAGTACTAGCACTTCCCAAGGAGATGAACTTGGTCAAATAAACCCAATTTCAAGTAGGTTTTGTAACTGTACCTTAAGTTCCTTAAGTTCTATTGGTGCCATCTTATATGGTACCTTAGATATTAGATTCATCCTTAAAAGAACCTCAATAGAAAATTTTGCTTCACGATAAGGGGGTAACGATGTTAACTCTTCAAGGAACACATCAGGAAAATTCGCAACTATTAGGACCTCATCAATCTTAACCTTATCCTTTGGTCTGTTGATCAAGTAAGCTAAGTATTCTACCTCACCCTTTCTTAGTGCTTTTCTAGACTGAACTACTAAAATCAAAGTCGTCCTAGTTGGCTTTTATTCCCTAGTTAATTCTATTATTGATTTTCTAGGCTCACATAAACTAACCACCTTAAAATAACAATCAAGATGGGCATGGTATTTAGATAACCTATCTATCCCCAAAATAATGTCATAACCTTCTATAGGTAGTAAAACTAAGTCTGCAAGGAAATCTCAACCACATATATGTATATTACAATCCTTACAAAATCTATTTGTTAACATACTAAAATCTATAGAAGCATTCACTTCTAAATCATATGATAAATCTTCCATAGATAAGTTTATAATATTCACATAACAAATAGATATGAAAGAATGAGTTGCACCAGGATCAAATAAGCCTTTTCCTGAATGTTCGGATATGAGAACAGTACCTTTTACCATAGAAGTTGGGTTTAGAACTCTTTCATCATCTAGCGCATATACTCTAGCTAGAATGTTTAGTTTGGCACTATTTGAGTTTCCTGGACCATGTTGATTTCCCTTAGATAAACCCTAATTCACCGATAATTGCCTTTTCCATGGACAATCATGAAGGTGGTGTTGATCACTACCATATGTTAAACAATATCCCACCTTCCTCAAACACTGAGATTCTTCATGTCTTAAGTATCCATAATAGCTGCATATTATGTCCCTTTTCCAAGTATTGTCTGATCCAGAGGTTTCAATTGGTTTGCGAGTGGGTTTGGTAACTGTTGTTATGATTGTTTTGCTCCTTGCCCTTGGGTCATCCTTCCTTGCCAGCTGATTTCTACTAGACGAGACTTCTTTTCAACTTTATTCATGGCGTCCAAATCAGCTAGTCCCAATTCTATTTTCAAAGATTTCTCTACTATGGTTGTGTAGTTGGGTATATCTATGGGAAGAAGTACCCTTGGTAAGTTAGGGTGAAGCCCCTTTAAAAACTTTCTAACTTATCTTGGTTCATCATCCAGCATATAAGGCCTATACTTAATTAGTTGTGTATGCTTAACCTCCTATTGGCCAACTATGAGGTTTTTCTGCTACAGTTGGTTGAACTCATTTTTCCTTTGTTCACGAACCAACTTTAGGATGTACTTGTTGTCAAACTCTTTGAGAAAGTTTTCCCACATTCTAGCAGTTTGTTGTTGTCTCCATCTTGTCTCTAATGAGTTCCACCAATGGCATGCTAGACCCTTAAAGAGGAATACAGTTAGATTAACCTTCTGCTCATCATTATAGTCCAGTACACTATAGATGTTTCTAATACTCTCTATCCAAAGTTCAGCTTTTCAATCATCAAGCTCCTCACTAAAATGTTGGGGTCGAAAATGTAAGAAACAATCAAGTGCCATATCAAGAGTTTATGGTCCTCCATGCTGTTGATGGTTCCAAAAGGCTAGCATGAATTGTTGCATCACCGCCATCATTTAACTTAAGGGATCATCACTTGTTAGTGATGATTGGAGTAGAGCTTGTCTACATTTTACCTCTGGAGGATTAGCAAGAACGTGTCTCAAAGTTTCTTGTTCCTCCCTTGATCAACTTCATGAAGTGTTAGTTGGGCATATTCCTCGACGAACTCCACGACTAGGATCTATTCTAAAGTAAAGTGATTGTTATCAATTGTCTATAGTTAGTGAAATATGAAATGGAGTGTGAAATAAAGTAAAGCAAAAATATTTACCAAATATCATGAATACTTAACATGAACAATGTACATATCTTTTATTTATCAGTTAATAAATTGATTTGATTAACTTTCAATTTAGTTTTTACTATTACTATTCTTTTCTAATGGTAGCTTGCGCACTATTCCTTCGAAGAAAACAAAGACTCTAGAAGTTCTCATGATAAAGGAGGAAATGAAAGAAAATTTTGATATACCAAAGTTTCATATGCAATCATCCTTCATATAAACCAAAATATCTAATACTAGCTAGAAGTTCTATTTTAATCATAACAACTACTAAACAGAAAACCTCATCTACTAAAATAGTACAAATGAAAATTTAAAACTAAGGGTTCTATCAAACTCTAAATAATAATACTTATGTTCTAATCTTTTTCATTTCCTTCACTTAGATCTATCTTTTTAGTATCCTCATTCAAGCCTACTTCTTTTAGATCTTGCTCAAGGTCTACTTCATTTTCCACATTGGGCTCTTCCTTGGTTAGTTCTTCTTCTAGGTCTTCTTCCTCTGATTTACTGATAAAATGAGCTAACAGTTGTTAGGTGCCCTTAAAGCCTCTCATGGCTATCCTAAATGCACTTTGATCTCAATGACGTTGCTTGTGTAACTCATTTTTTCAGTAATTCAACTCCTGTTAGCAAACTTCCAACTATTGTTTTCACTTTTCGCATCTATCCTTATAGCAAAGGTGTTCTCTTTTATAGTGGTCTCTGTCATCCTCAAGTCAATGCACAATTAAGTTTGGGTAATCCTTTCATGGTGCAATGAATTTTTTTGAAATAGATTGCCTAATCTAGAGTTGTACCGCTAACTTTCTCTAATCTTAATCATATAAGGCGAAGCATCTAAATGATGAACTAATTTACATAGGCTCTAACTTACCATCTTATCCTTCAAAACCCAAAAAACTTATATCAATGAAGAAATAGAAAAGGAAAACATCAATTCTTAAGAGTTCTAAGCCCAAATTTCATAATGTGAGGATCCCATCATGGCATAGCTTAAGTTCAAAACCTAAGCTCTGATACCACTCTGTCAAACAATCAAACCATGTGGCCTAGTTTCGAGGCATGAAACTCAATCCCTAATAAATGATATTAACAATCCAAAATCATAAAGTTAGACCAAAGAACTCAAACTAATCCAAGCTTATCTTATAACACAAAAACTCAAGGTGCTAATACTTAACCCCAACTAAAACAAAATAAAATCCATGAAATAATAAAAATATGAAGAAATAAACTAATCTACTGCAAGATCCAAACTAAGTCTTCAGTCTTGATTCTCATCATAAACAGGTTCCACCTCCTTACAAAGGTTAGGATCTAAGTTTTCCAGAAGAAAATTAAAGAAAGACATAAAAGGTGAGTAAAAAACTCCATAAATGTCAAGTGTGTGCAAGGTGAGTTCATGAATTTAACATAATTAATTCAATAAAAATATTCAAGAAGAATATCAATGGAAAGCAATAAATGGCCAAGTAACAACAAAATAATAATTTAGTAAACATTTTCAAAGAATAACAAATTAAATGCAATGATAACACAGTATTCGCTGTAACCAGTCAACCTTATGACTCCTACCATAACAGTTCCTTATTGCTCCAGGCAAGGTGCGACCTTACTAAAATAGTTCCCCAACCTAAGTTCTTGAGAAATTCTACGACCCACCTCAACCACAAATAGCTTCTGTTGTGCATTGGGGGATTAGGCCATAGGGGCTTGGGGTTCAATCAATTAGCCCACTGTTGCAAAATGAAGTTCCTCACACACTTAAATCAAGTTGGATCCAACTAATAATAACAGCAGTAATAACATTAAATCCAGTAATCAATTAATCATCGAATTTAATTGCTAGTCTAGAAGCATTAAAAAAAATCATAAAAACACATGTTTTATTTCATCTAGAAATAAAACAAGAAAATTTTTCTTTTTATGCGTAGTGGAATACATATATATTGCAGTGTAAAATAAAAAATTATAAATGGATTACGTAACATATATCCTTCTAGGTTAAAAAAAATTATATAATACATATAACTTTAGGCACTCATAGTACTTATCAGAGAAATCAAAAGTCAATTCTATCATATTGAGTCCTTGACCACCTATTGACATAATTTAACATTTAACTTAATTAATATCTAATCCATGGGACCACAATTGCACTCTAATAAATATTCAGTTCAGGACATCACTCCTTCCTAAGACTATTAAATCTAAACTCTTCAACAAGGCTAATTCTAAAGATACTAAAATCAAATAATAGCTACATTAGATTAAATAGCCACATAAGCCACGTTATTCTCAAATTTAGTCCAAAACGAGTTTAAAACTTAATTACTCATATCCAAACTATTTAGAGGACTAAACTTGACTAAGACTAAATAGTAGCACTAAATTAGTAAGCATAAAGTTAAAGGAAAAAAATTTCATTCGTTAGTCCTAAGGTGTGATAGTCGCATGCATAGTGATATGGGATTGCCCAACAAATCCAGCCCAAAAAGTGATCAACTCCAAAGAATGCTTCCAAGCTCACTTAGTATCTAAAGCCCAACTACGCTTCCCAGCTAGGCTGAGTCACTCAACCACAACTGCCAGGTCGAGTGGATAGTTCTCGACCTTACCCGATGGGAGGCTTCAAGCTGCCTAGTGCATTCAGTTATATCTCTAGTTGACCACTTTCTATGGTCGATCACCATCGATCAGAGTGCTCACTCTGACATCAAATCGTATCCCTGCTATATTAAATGCTCTGACAGTCAGTGTACCTCTACATTAATGGGGCATGAAACCCCGGTACTGCCTTTGCCACTAACTCTATCAGGAGACCCACCTCCAAAGTACTATTCTCTTAGAAAAGTAAGAGATGATGCCAACTAAAATAGTACAAGGTTGGGAATTGACCTACAACTCCCAAGCAAGGACAAAAGTCCCCTACACTTAATAGCGGCATCTTAGACATGTCACCCATCTAGATAAAACTATAAATACCCCACTGCTAGCCACCATCTATGTATGCTATTTTTACTATACGCTCTTACTCAACTGCTCGATTTCTTTACTTGACCGGTACTAACTTGAGCATCGGAATGGCTTAGCCGGGGGCACTTTGGCTAGTCTGACATTTGTTAATGATTGCAGATCTCAGCCTAAGAAGACATCACTGTTAGATCATTCAACCTCTCTGATCGAATTAGCCCAAAAACAACCCAATACAGTAAAATAGCTTTCTACCTCATCACATGGGGTTTTCCTAATTAGCTCTTATTACTAAGATTTAAATATTGTACTAACGCTAAATAAAAAAAAGAGCACAAACTTTATATCCATCATTTTCAAAATCAATTAGCTACGATACAAACCAAAAGGTCAGGCCATGTCATATATACAATTGATAAAAGACTAACTTATAGAAACTTCATTAAAACCACATCAGTTTTCAATTAGCAGATACATGTAACTTCTAGTTACGCTCAAAAAAAGCACACATATCCTTTCTTCATCTATAGATACACAATCACTACTACCACAATTGTACTAGTACCTCATGGCACAATCAAACACATAACACTTTCCATTCAAAATTGAATTTTTCAATTGCACAAGTAGCCAACAATTGCAGCTCAATCAAACATCAAACAATTGCCATTCAAAATTAACCATTCCAATTGCATAGGCAATCAAGAATTACGGCTGATATCTTTTTTCTAATAGGAAAGTGAATTTAAGAACTTACAAAAAGATGAAGAAAATGAATTCTGTATACATAAACACATATATAGGTACAAAATTTAGCATATAAAATCAGGTGAGAAGGAAAAGGACAAAGTTGGGTTGGCATCTAAATCTCAAATTTTCATACCTAATTTATGACTGCAAGTATAATTAAGGAACAGAAATTACATTTCCTTCACTACTATTGATGGAGATGATGTACTTTGAGGAAAAGAAAAGCACAATCTTGTAACGGCCCACCCTTTCCCTCTTTCTCCTGTCCTCTTTTCTCTTCTGCAATTTTTGCCTCTTTTTTTCTTTTTTTTCTTGAACTTTGATTGTGTGGCTAAGGTTTTAGAGTGTAAGGATATGTATGGGAAAAGTTTTTTGCTTTAGTTAGTACTCTAGTTATTTACCTTTTAGGACCGAAATACCTATTATAATTCTATTTTTTATTATTAATTCCCAAAATCTCAATAATTTAATTCCTAGTGATGGTATAATACTATTTTTGAGGAAAATCATAACTTGGTTTTCTAAAAATTGAAATATCTAATATATATCATCTTCTAACTGATATAGTAAATAAATAAAATTAAAAGAAATTAAGAGTAAACATAGGATAAAATAATTAATCAAATATGAAAAAACTTCTAAGGCATTGCAAATTTTGAGGTCTTTTAGAAACTTTGTAGATAGATGTTTGAAGTATAGTCAATTGAATTTTATTGCTAAAATTGTTGACTATGTGGATGCGGATTATGCCAGAATTTGGATAGCAAAAGGTCAATGATGGGATATGTGTTTTATGTTTCGAGTTGTACAGTTAGCTAAAAGGCAACTGTGCATTCATCAGTTGCATTGTGCACAACGGAGGCTGAGTACATGACTTTAGCTGACGGAGTGAAGAAAGATATTTGGCTAAAGGGGTTGATTGATGATATTGGTATGAGTTCCAATATTACTACAGTATTTAGTGATAGTCAGAGTGCCATACAATTGTCACAAAATCAAACATTTCATGAGAGAATAAAGCATATTGATGTGATGTATCACTTTGTCGGGATATAGTATCTCAAGTTGTCATTTTGGTTGAGAAGGTTGGGACGAAGGATAATCTAGCAAATAAGTTGACAAAAACTATTTCAGAAATCAAATTTGAGCATTGCTTGAATTTTATAAATATTTGCAGACATAGATGATGGCCCCTTTTTGGGGGCAAGGACAAAAATAATGGATGGAGAATTATTGATTATGCCTTAAAATTTAAGCTACAAATGGCGAGAAACGAAAGAAATGATGCAAAACAGCTTGAAGCAGACAAGACAGACGTTTGAGCACGCCTCAATGTGTGTCGGCAGGATGCCACATGCCGTGGCACGAGGAAGGCAGTTCTCAAGAGTGGAAACTGGGCAAATCTACCCACGATGAGTGCCCCAGCATGAGGAGGCCACGCCTTGGCGCAGGACAGTCTGGAACCGCATGCTAAAGTGCAAGTCACCATGCCAAAGCGCAAGTTCCGCGTGCCTTGGCATAGTGCAAAAGCCCATAGATCGTTTTTAGTTTTCTTTATGTATTTAATCCCTATTTTCTTTTGGATTGATGAGAGATTAACCCCAGACAGCAGATTATATATTGCTTTAGAGATTTTATCTTAGAATGGAGTATAGAACGAAGGAGTTAGGTGTTCTCATGAGATTTGTGGAACTTAAATTGTACTTGAAACTTTGATTTGAAATCAATAAATTCATTTTTTTGTCAAGTGGATTAGGCACATTGACAAAGCACGTTAAATCTTGTTGTCTATTCCATTGAATTACTTTACTTTTATTTCTCAATTATATTATTTGGTCTTTTTAGGTTACAACAAGTGGCTTTGAACGAGCCAATATCTTTCGGGTCAAAAAATCATTTCAACAAATTGAACCTATTTATGGCATTTTAAAGATAAAATATAATCAATGAAATTTAGAAAAAGAGATGAACTAATATTTCTTCAATATAATTAGTCTTTTGTTAATATCTGACTTGATATTTCTAGTGATTTTAACTTCATGTAGATGAGTTATAGCCTACTTTATATTAAGTTGTGTTAGATTTTAGCATATTCTATTGATCTGTTTTAGTAGCATTTTATAAATTAAATAATAATAAAATTTATATCAAAGAATTTATCTCATCAAGGAGATGCTCATAGAATATTTATATATCAAAATTGAATACTTGAATCAGAAAATTAACTTCAAATGGAACTATATAAGAATGATCGTAGTGGATCAAATGTGTCTATTCCACACATATATATATATATATATATAAGTTGTCTATGTATTGAATAAAGAAATTTTAGAAAAATATTAAATCATTTTTAATTTGTTCAAATTAACAAGCCTCTACAGAAAAGCTTGCTTAAAAGGTGGAGTTGTGACTTTTGAACTCCTAGCTTTTAAATAGCGTCGTGGATCTTAGTGAAAGGATCTCGTCTTGCAATCTTAATATTTAATTATATCATTGAGAAGAATTATGATTTTGGATAAAGAATCATGTCTTGTCATATAAGATTGCCTTGGACAACTATGGGATGTATTTGAACCCAGAATAATAATAGAAAGGAGTGTATATATACATTAGTTGGATCATTTGATCGCTAGAAAGTATATACCGCACTAAACGTTTTCAATGAAGGAATTTCAAGTTCATAAGCTCAGGAATTATAATCAACTAGACTGCGTCTTCAGTTATACAAAAAGTTGTTGTATCTTTGGATAGTATTCATCAGAAGACCTTCATGCACTAATGGGAGACGAATAAAGTCTCAAGAAAATTATTTGTTACATAAATCTTAATTATACATCTTTTAATCTTGCATTAACATTTAACTAAGCTTTCTCTATTTCTTGCCTAGTTTAATTTTTTGTTCGATTTTCTAATTCTTGTGTCTAATATTGCATTAAACACTGATTCAAATTTTTCTTCTATTATTAATTATATTGCAATGTATATATATATATATATATATATATTTGAACATAATATCACCTGCACAAGTACAATTATACATTATAGGTTAAATATTTCCAACAAATTTTACAAAGAAGTAATTAAAATACAATAAGCTAATGCTTTTCTTCTCTAGTGCGTGTATATATGTGGTTACCTAACTCTACCGAGAGAAAAGAGAAAAACAAAAACAAAAACAAAAACAAAATCTTTCTAGTGTAGGTCAATTCTAGTTGTTTTTTGGGACCATACTTTTGCAAGCGACAATTAGGCTCTCACATGTTGGTTTAGCTGACCAAAGTATTGATTAACCATATACCTCTGGATCTTCATTCTTTAGAATCTAAATTTGGTGAATTTAATACTAGGCCGTTGATGTCACTTTATGCAACATGATATGTCACGCAAACATTGAGACTTAGGAGAAAATAAATTTTAAAAAGTCCACTTTGTCTACCCTCTCCAACCCAACTTATTGTTCACTCGATCATTCTTTAATTTAATTATTTTAATTTCTTAGATTAAACAAATTTATTTTTGTTGCTTGTCTACGTGCATATAGAAAACGAAAACCTTTTACCTTTATGAGATGTCGTCAAGATCTTTTGTTGTCGTTTGTTGTCACGATCATTTTCTAGATCTTTCATTCTCGTTCTTTTTTTCTTATTTCTTTAATTTAATTTATTTTATTTTATATAGTATTACGTACGTAAAATTGAAGTTTCGTCGTATTTGTTTATTCAATTTCGTTGCTAAGCCTTGTTTTATTTTTAACGTTGCGGATACAAAACTTGAACAACTGATCTTACAAACAATCTAATTTAAAGGTTTATGAGTAAATTTATTTAAAAAATCTTACAAATATTTATATTTTAGAAAATATTTTAAGAATTATAAGATATTAGATTTTTTTAAAGATAAATTTGTAATGTAATTTGATAAAATAAGATCTCAAAAAATAGGGGTGCAATTGAGTTGAGCAAAATCGAGTTTGGGAGAAATTTTTAATCTCAAACGTATCGAGTTTGATATTTTAAATTTGAGCTCGACTCGACTTGATTAAACTTTTATTGTCAAATAAGTTGTAAACAACCACAAGTTCAAGCTCAAAATGAAATAATAGTAATATAATATACACACACACTATTAATAAAGAGTCTACCCCTTTTTGACATCTTTTTAAGTATCTTTTCTAAAATATCCTCATATTTTTTTAAAAAATGTATATGTCTATATAAAATAACTATCATCTCGCTCTCTTCCCTACCCCTAGCCTCACTACTTCTATATAGCAGTCCCATAAAGAGTATACATATACATGTTTCCATTTCTCTCAACTTCTTCCTGTAGTATAATTTCTCCCATTCAATTTTATTTTTTACACTTTTATCTATTTTATTTTTTCAAAAATGTACCAAATGAGATTGTCATTGGTGTTGATTAATTGTTTTTGTCTCTATTATAGTAATTATTTTCAAGCTACTTGAATAATATTAATTTTTATTTTTATTGAATATTAGTGGGTACTGACTGCTAATTTATTAATAAAATCAAAAACAATATATAATTATATATCAACTCTAGCTTGAAACAAACCAAATTACTTGTACGCTGACTCAACTCATTTGCACATGTATCGAAGAGCATATAAGGCATTACAAATGATAAGTTTATAATAATATGATTAAAATTAGAGGAGCTTGTTAAAATTTTAAAAATAAATTAAAATTTTTTTATTTTTTTTAAAAAAATATATAAAATTCTAATATATTATTTTGAGAATTTATAAATTTTTATTTTAGAAATTTAATCAAATATTTTATAATATCTTATAAATCATTAAACAGTTTGTAAGATAATATGAGAAGTTCATACACTCAAAATACCCATTTAATCTTGTTGACCTCCTTAATGTAAGTTAGTGACAAGTCGCGCACCCTTGATTATATATATATATATATATATATATATCATTATAAGTCTTCGCATTAATTCAATAATGGACCACATTTCGACGCAGATGTTCATTCCCCTCTTGATTTAAGTTCTTAAGACGAATTAACTTTCTTAATGAAAATTGATCGTAAAGAGAATTAATGAGGTAAGTACATAAGATGTAACTGAAATTTGGATGATTGTCCATTTGTCCATTAATATCATGGGTTCGATGAAATTCCGCCAAACATAGTACAATGAGGCCATGTTATTATGGTTAGCTGAAATTTGGACAATTGTCCACTAATTCTGACATGATGTGTCTAATGACGTTCCACCAAACATATATAACACTGTGTGGCCATGTTACGATGAGGTCATTTTTGTTAATGAACAATCGAATAGTTATTTGAAAGAATAAGGAAAATTATGTTTACTAATCAATTATTGCCAATCATATTTAAGCAATGTTTTCAAAATCGAATCGG